>JAMZAV010002512.1:0-96312 GCA_024449915.1 Sweltsa coloradensis
TATAAACACAATTCAACTTTTAAGGCTCGTAGGTCCTTTGGGTTTATCCGTTTCCATTGCAGAAAGTTCTAGGTCCAATTCCTGGTTCAGACAGAAGAGTTTTGACTTCTGTTATGCACTCTGATGATATTCACTTTAAACTCTGGGATTCGGAACCATCTTCTTAGCGACCAACTACATACCCTAATAAAATGTATGAAGTTATTGCAAAGTACCATTGTTGATGCTGACATAATTAACTTGTAAATCAAGGCCAACTTTTAATTCAAATATTAGATGCTTTTCGGCCATCATTCGTACATCGATGGGTTTGGCGTTGCCAAATTTGGCTCTGGAGTTACTTTACTGGCAGCCTCCCACTGAAAATCAATCCTAAATAAAAATGTCTTCTTCTCAAAGGCTAGATCTATTCAACCAGTAGAGACATGCCTCTCTTTCCTCCTTCATGCTGACGGGCATTGTGTATCGCTCCTTGTCAGACGTGCAAAGGTATTAAAATGTTTTATATCCTGCTTACCATTCCCACACAATCTGCAAGGACTCCTATTATTTTTTAATTAATAACTATTTAATTTCATGCAAGGTTTCTATTGTTTACTCTAATCTCCTTGAGCAGGTCCGAGGCTACATGGCGAAGCTGGGCATCCGTAACTTCCAGGACCTGATTGGTCGAACGGACCTGCTGAGAATGTCGGATATCGGGAATCCCAAGGCGAAGATGTTGAACTTCGGACCCATCTTGAAGAACGCTCTTCATATGAGACCGGGCGTCAACATCGTTGGGGGGTCGGAGCGAGTGGTAAGTGCTCTTTTCATTCGTGACAACGCTGGATTGATTCACACATTTATTTATAGCAAAATTGACAACTAAAATGTTTTTACTTGCCGCAAAATTGAAATGTAAGGCAACCTTACTTACACTACATATAAACAGGGGAAAATGCCAATGTCATAAGTTGAAGATGTCAACTATTTATTTAACATCTATCTATAAAATAATCAATTGATGATCAGACTTCTTTTGGTAAAAAACAACCAAAAAGAGTGTTTGTATCTTTGAATATAATTTTTTAAGTAAGAGTTAAATTAAATTTAAACATTATTAAATCTTAAACTTTGAACATTATGTCATGTTGTACCTAATCCGAGCTTAGGTAATGACAGTATTTTCTATTAATGATTTGAGTATTTATGAGTATAGCAACGTGCAATAATTTTTGTATTGATGTTGAAATATTAATACCGTAAATGTATTAAATAATTTTGTGGGTGAAAAACTATAGTGCCAACAACATACAATAGTGTTATTTTATTGTCCTCCTTTGTAAATCAGTTTTAATAACTTAATAGCATAGACGATAAATAAATAAATACATGTTTTGATTGCAAGTTTTGCGCGATGTTGCTACTATCCCCTATATCGGAGTTATCTTGTTGTTCCCTCAGGACTTCCAGCTGCAGAAGCGGCTGGATAACAAGGTGATCGAAGCCGCTCTCCCGGTGATTGCCGGCTCGAAGCCTCGCGTCGACCTCGAGCTACCGATCAACAACGAGTGCCGAGCGTTCGGCTCCACGCTCAGCTACCACATCGCGATGAAGTACGGCGACGACGGACTTCCCGACCACTCGGTCAACGTCAGGCTGACGGGATCGGCGGGGCAGAGTTTCGGGGCGTTCCTCTCCAAGGGGGTTCATCTCACCCTCGAGGGAGACGCTAATGATTACGTCGGCAAGGTATTTAGTTTTCCAAACACACGGAGAGTCAACACTTATGCGCAGCAGCTCAGAGAATTTTCTTTCCTGTTTTATCTTCATTACGTTCCTTTTCTGCATTCAGCAGAACAGTTTTCACACTTCTTTCACACTAAAACAATGCAAATATTTCACTTTTTTACATGCTTTAACATTAAAAAAGTCTTTTTGCAAAAACTACAAATATTTATTATGTTCACATAAAATGAGGGATAACATGTTAAGATCAACATAGTATGATGAACTACATTTTGCTATTGGGAAGTCCAGCTGGTCCTACTTGGAAAGTAGAAGAGACATTTGCCCACTTTTTTCATTTTTGAGATTTTTGAAAAGATGTATTACTTTATCGGCCTATAATACAAGATCCCTCTCTGTGCGCAGGGTTTGTCTGGTGGCGAGATCATCATCTTCCCCCCGAAGGCGTGCAGCGAGGCGTACAAGTCCGAGTTGAACGTCATCGTGGGCAACGTCTGTCTGTACGGAGCTACGAGCGGACGAGCTTTCTTCAGGGGTATCGCTGCTGAGCGATTCTCTGTTCGTAACTCTGGGGTTGTTGCCGTAGTTGAGGTGGGTATTACTATCTAAAATTTGTTTAATTACTGTTTATTATTTTTTTACATTTATGTAATCTTAAGTTATAAGTTATAAGTAGTAGTTTTAGGGCGCTTTAACAGCTTAGATTATTTGCGCCTCCAAGATAAAACAATTTCTATAAGTATGAGCTACCACCGTGTACACATCTTTCCAAGGGGAGGGACGTAAGGGATGACGCGGGGGACAAGGGGTGGACAGACCTGCGCTGGTCAGAACCAGCCACAAGCGTATGGGGAGGGCAGGTGTTCCCCCACATCGTGGTCGTCTTGTAATCATCCGTCCGTGTTGTCATTGTCGTTGCCGTCGGGGAGGTAGTCAAAGGGAAGGGGAAAGTAAACCGACGTTGACCCAGAGCTCTCCATTAGTTTCAGGGAGTAAAACTCCCCTAATCACGGGCCAAACTACGAGAAGGTTGCGAGTTGGAGTTTGTTGGCCCTATGTAATCTTAGTTTTTATAACTGAATAGATAAGCATAAAATAAATAAAATACAATCCTTGAGGTTATCCCTGCTTTCAATGCAGTTGCTTGAGGCTAACAAATATTGACATTAATGTTGTGATGTGACAAAATGGTTATTTGCATCCACTGATGAATCATGACCACCTCTTTTCAAATACTGTCCGCTGATTGGCTATTCGCTTGTCAGTGTCGACTGGGTATGATCGATGCCTTTTTATACTGAAACCCCCACTGAAAATCAGATCTTGTAAATGAGGATGTAGCTTAATATAAATAAACAAAGTATATAATATAGCGTCCGGAGAGAGAAGTCTTGGTAGGCGGTAGAATTGGGAAGATGATGGGAAGAAATGTAGGGACTTAAGAACAAGCAGCGGAGTATGCAAGAAGAATCAAATGTAAAGGAGGCAAAAAAGGTTGTGTCAGGTCTGGCTACTACAAACAAGCCCAAGTCACTGGAGCTAATTAATGTCCTCTTCAGCCAGAATGTTAATTTATTAGGAAATGTGGCGTTATCAAAGATGTTAAAATGAAATGTATTATCTCTAATTAATAAATTATCTTGTGCTCAGGGAGTTGGCGACCACGGCTGTGAGTACATGACTGGCGGTTGTGCAGTGATCCTAGGCCTGACCGGACGTAACTTCGCAGCGGGAATGTCCGGAGGTTTAGCCTACGTCCTCGATGTGGACGGGACGTTCCGCTCAAAGTGTAACCCGGAGATGGTCGAACTCCTCCCGTTAGACCACAAGGAGGACATGGATTATGTCCTGACGTTGTTGCAAGAGTTCAAGGAGAAGACAGGATCGCTCATCGCAGGCGATCTCATCAAGACGTGGCCAGCGCCCGCAAGCAAGTTTGTCAAGGTAGGAAACTTGTTTCATGTGAGGCTAGGATATTATTACGCAAGTCTTGTACGAATAGTTAGGCACCGTAAAAAAATCATAAATGGATAATGGAGATGAAACACAGCTTTAACCTAGTAAAACCCAAATCTCTCATTTGAAAAACAAAATTCACTCTAAAATAAAACCATTTTTGTGGACCTTTAAGTATAAGGTATGGCTTTAGGAATCTAGTTAATTTTGAATTACTTTAAAATTTACCGGAAAAAATATATTGAATATATTTACATTTTAGATGTAATTCAAATGCATAGATAGATTACAAAGTAAGAAAACTTTCCTACGTGGCTGTAATACAATCGCAACATTCCGTGCAGGTATTCCCCTACGAGTACCAACGAGCGCTGAAGCAGATGGCAGAGGAGGCGGAGCTAGAGAAGGTCGGAGGGAGGGGTGACTTAACGGAGGCCCCTGCGAAGCTGGCCATCGAACCCAAGGTGCAAGACATTGAGGAGGCCATCACTGATGGGGCCATGGAGAAGAAGAGACTCGACAAGATACTGGACAAGACACGGTAAAGCTTAACAAAAATAGATTACAAGAATAAAAAAGAAGATTGGCTTGATAAGTAGGAGACTGTGTGGTGATTATAAGTTGCAGTCGGACAGAAAGCCCAGGATGCTTGGACTTTTATACATAAATCAAAATAAAATTTACGGGTGTACTGACACCCAAAATTTTGGTTCCGTTCATAATTTGGATAGTTAATAACCGGTGCAAAATTGTGACTCACAAAATGAATTGTTGGGTACGTAGATTCCATGGCAACTAATTTTCATTCCTATAACAATGTACCTACAATGCAATCAGTTGTTGATGTGCTATTGGCTGACTTGAGTTACCCAAATCTGAGAAGAGCTGGAACCAAATCCCATAATTTTACTACGCATTGTCATCCCTATTGACCACTATCCCCCCTCCCCCCCCCCCCTAACTATAATTTTGATGACAATTTCCAAACCCTCCATACAAAAACATTAAGGCAATTTCAAAACTAGCTTTGGTTTTTGTTATGCAGTCATCCTACATTTACGCCTGGTTTTCCACAGGGGCTTCGTGAAGTACAAGCGCGAGACTGGGATGTACCGCCAGGCAGACAAGCGCATGAAGGACTGGGACGAGATCTACAACTTCCCTCACGTGCGCAAGGGACTGCGGATACAGGCCGCGCGATGCATGGAGTGCGGAGTTCCGTTCTGCCAGTCGAGTCACGGCTGTCCGCTCGGAAACATTATTCCCAAGTGGAACGACCTGATCTTCCAGAACAACTGGCGGGAGGCGCTCAACCAACTGTTGCAGACTAACAACTTCCCAGGTACGTCAACCGACATTAACCCTTTCCAGACCCATGACTAAAAAATATGGAATCTTAACTTTCAAATTGTAATCCGGGTACATAAAACATTTTTTTCAATTTGATCCCAATTTTCTTTTGTTGAATTTTAAAAAAATAAAATTTTTGCCCCATGCAAGGGACAAAAAGTGATTTTTTTTAGAGAAAATCTGCAAAATAAGCTAAAATGAGAAAAATTGGGTTTTTCCCGGAAATGTAATTCATCTCTAGTATTGCTATTTTTTCAGTTACAAAAAATGTAATATATGCCAAAATTTAAAAATCTAGTTTTAGGAATGTGTTTCAAATTTGAATTATGACTTAAAATGATGCTTTAATTCAAAAACCAAAATTTCTTAAAAACATGATTAATTTTTTTTTAAAACACTAAATTTTTTAGAAAAAGTCAGAAATTTGAATTAACTGCCTAAAATGACTTAATTTTGAAACTTGAAACTTTGTCTGGAAAGGGTTAATAATTTTGATAATTTTAAGTGCCATTTTCTTGTACATGGTAAGAGATTATCTACATATATAGGTTATTGATTGTTTATTAGCTCTCCTATGTAATTTTAGCTGGGATGAGTAAAAATGTTTGTTTATTTTTTGTCTTAAGAAAATAATGTTCTTTTAAAAATTAGAAAAAAATTACAATTTCTATAGACAATTAGCAATGCAGCAGCTGTCCCCCATTAATTCAAATTCCTTAGGATCCTCAAAACATTACATTCAATTAAAATAAATGTAATATTAAGCCATACCTAGGGGTTTTGGAGGGACATAATTACTACCATGAATAACAGAAATTTGAATTAATCAAGTTTGAATTAACAACTGTTATTTGTGCGTGCAAATTTTTTCTATTTTTACAAAATCAACCAAGTTTTGCATTAATAAGCATAAATTAAGATCAGACACATACAATTGTGCCTGAAAATTTGTATTATCTGTAACACATTTGTATAATTTGAGCATTGCACTAAAGTTACGGGTCCCTAGTAATATGCATAATACCGAGTGTCGTGTAAAGTACCCCTCGTTCTACAGAGTTCACGGGCCGAGTGTGCCCCGCCCCGTGCGAGGGCGCATGCGTTCTCGGGATCTCCGAGCCCGCGGTCACGATCAAGAACATCGAGTGTGCCATCATCGACCACGCGTTCTATAGCTGACACCAGAGTTATGAGTCCCTAGTAATATGCATAATACCGAGTGTCGTGTAAAGTACCCCTCGTTCTACAGAGTTCACGGGCCGAGTGTGCCCCGCCCCGTGCGAGGGCGCATGCGTTCTCGGGATCTCCGAGCCCGCGGTCACGATCAAGAACATCGAGTGTGCCATCATCGACCACGCGTTCTATAGCTGACACCAGAGTTATGAGACCCTAGTAATACGGCGTAATACTCCGAGTGTCGTGTAAAGTACCTCTCGTTCCACAGAGTTCACGGGCCGAGTGTGCCCCGCCCCGTGCGAGGGCGCCTGCGTTCTCGGGATCTCCGAGCCCGCGGTCACGATCAAGAACATCGAGTGTGCCATCATCGACCACGCGTTCTATAGCTGACACCAGAGTTATGAGTCCTAGTAATATGCATAATACCGAGTGTCGTGTAAAGTACCTCTCGTTCCACAGAGTTCACGGGCCGAGTGTGCCCCGCCCCGTGCGAGGGCGCCTGCGTTCTCGGGATCTCCGAGCCCGCGGTCACGATCAAGAACATCGAGTGTGCCATCATCGACCACGCGTCTATAGCTGACACCAGAGTTATGAGTCCCTAGTAATATGCATAATACGAGTGTCGTGTAAAGTACCTCTCGTTCCACAGAGTTCACGGGCCGAGTGTGCCCCGCCCCGTGCGAGGGCGCCTGCGTTCTCGGGATCTCCGAGCCCGCGGTCACGATCAAGAACATCGAGTGTGCCATCATCGACCACGCGTTCTATAGCTGACACCAGAGTTATGGTCCCTAGTAATATGCATAATACGAGTGTCGTGTAAAGTACCTCTCGTTCCACAGAGTTCACGGGCCGAGTGTGCCCCGCCCCGTGCGAGGGCGCCTGCGTTCTCGGGATCTCCGAGCCCGCGGTCACGATCAAGAACATCGAGTGTGCCATCATCGACCACGCGTTCGAACAGGGCTGGATCAAGCCCGAGGTGCCGACCAACCGCACCGGGAAGAAGGTGGCGGTGGTGGGGGGAGGTCCCGCGGGCATGGCGGCCGCCCACCAGCTCAACAAGGTGAGTTAACGACCCTCGTCCTACTCGTGATTATGCATCAAACACTGCTACTTGGCTACAAGTGTGATTATTGGATGAAGCTTAATGGGGCACATCTCTGCAAGAATTATGCACAAAACATCTATTCCTCATCACACACAAATTGTCGAAGAGTTGTAGACAAACACCACCACAACTTTGATTTGTATTTGAAAGTTATAGTTAACTACCGTATCATAAAACTAGGAAAACGCAAAAGTCGTTGTTAGACGAGTAAGTGAGCCATGTGTTGAGTACCCGGTAACATTCCCTTTCATCCCCCTACCTTAGGCTGGATCAAGTCAGCATGGGTCTTTCCTCCCTAGCCTATCATAGGCTAGAGTGGTGCATTAACATTATGGCCTTACAGTTAACGCACCCTTCTCAGTTCAGATGTCTTTTATTTAATAAATTCAAATACATATATTAGTACAAATTCTAGTATTTGCCCCCAAAGAGACCAGGTGGCTTGCAGAAGGGGGCTTTTACAGAGAAGTTGTTGTGAAAAGTGATGGTCACTGATGGTCACTGATGATTATACCAACTAAACTCAAAACTCATTTATACCTATCAATCAACCTAAATGCAAATGTTCATTGGTACTCAACACATGACTCGCTCACTCGTCTAAAACGACTTTGACGTTTTCCTAATTATTGTTTGTTATAAAGAAAAACGAATTGTGCTTTAATTTATTTAATGTGAATTTGTAAGGGTTTATAATAGATAGATTTATTAGATAGATAGTTGTGTAATGTTATACTCTTCCCATGTAGACCATGTACCATGTAATGCTCAGGCATCAGTAAAAACAGAGGGTATGGTCTTAGAATTAATAAGAGTAAATTTGAAAGAGTTTAGTTTGAAAGGGGAACAAAGAAGTTAAATATTTAAAGCAATACGCTGATGTTTTTGTTTTTTCCATGGGGAACCTGCCCAGGGTGCAAAATAAATAAATAAAATAAATAAATTTGTATTTAGAGTCTACCCGAGACAACCACCAAGACAGATATTTTTTAATAGGAAATATAGCAATCAGTGGTATGGACAGTGCAAACACCCGCGGATCTACGCCAGAATCAACGAGGCCGATTCAGAACAACTTTGAATTTATTAGGTAAGTGTGGCTCGTTGGTCTTGTGGTTAGCCTACCTGCTTCCAATGCAGAAGGTCCAGGGTTCGATTCCCTCTAAAGTCAGAAGTTTTTTAACTTCTGATTTGGACTTCAGTCCATCAGTTCTTGTCTTAGGAATTTGTAAACGGTAACTTTGGAGCCGTATTAGTAGTTTTAGGGCGTTTTAACAGCTAAACCGTCTTAGCAACGAGGCACATAATTGAGCGAGCGTAGCGAGCGTCTCCACTTGACTCTTATGGCTCGAATGTCTGTTTTTTTCCTGTTACTGCTTCGGTACAGGTCGCACCGTTTCTCTGATTGACCTGAAATTTGGCACACAATGCAAGTTGCTGTATAGTTTTTGAACAAAATCCAATAGTTGGTTATGAAAAATAAAAAATAAAATGAAAAAATAAAAAAAATAAAAATGTTTTGATCATTATGAAATTTTGCAGGGTCAATAAGTACAACATTCTCTCCCATTTTACAAGTTTTCAGCTAAATCGGTCAAGACCTTAAAGACTTATTGGTATGTAAAATTATGGGAATGTTGTACTCGGGTCGTGTTGCACGTACCGGTGCTCGCTCAACAACGCGACAGGACTTTAGCGTTTTCCTTGTAAATTTAAAGTTGTTCTGAATCGGCCTTGTTGATTCAAGCGTTGATCCGTGGGTGTTCACATTGTCCATACCACTGATTGCTATATTTCCTATTAAAAATATAGATCTTTGGTTGGTTATCGCCCACTCGTCGATTGCATCGAGGCCTACAGGGTTCACTTGGTCGCTTTGGTTTACTGTCCCTCACTGAAAATCAGTTGTGTGGCTGAGTGGGTAGACTCTAAAAATACAGATTTATTTTTATTTATTTATTATGTGCCTTGTTGCTAGGACGGCTCTAAAGTCACCGTTTTACAAATTCCTAAAAACTTCTGCCAAGAGCGGGAATCAAACCCCGTGTGGACCTTATGCATTGGAAGTAGAGACGCTAACCACAAGACCAAAGATGCAATGCTATCATGCATGCCCCTCTTCAGGAAACTGATTCATGTAAAATGTATTAGTAGGCAGATACTTTATTATGTTTATTTATTTGTAATAATTTTTTTTTAAAAAACAATTGTGTGTCCAAGAATTTTTTTGTTTGGCGGTACAAATCGGGACAAAATACCGGTAAACTAAAAAATTCACAGGTAAGACAATTGTTTAAAAGAACTCTTTTTTATTTTAGACACCCTTCTAGAAAACCAGTTAAAAATTAATGTCGCATAACTTATAAGTCATGGCAATGTCACACATACGTAAGCCATGCAAGTCCAACAATCTTTGTTGCACAGTAATTCTTGGTTGTGTTTTACACAGTAAATCATAGTTATGCTTGTCGCTGTGTTCCAGTGCGGCCACCACGTGACGGTGTTTGAACGCAACGACCGTATCGGTGGACTCCTGCAGTACGGCATTCCGACCATGAAGCTCTCGAAGACCGTCGTCCAGAGGAGGGTGCAGCTGTTGGCCAAGGAGGGAGTCGACTTCAAGACCAACATCAACGTAGGCAAGGACATCTCGTCCAAGGTGAGCGCTCATCAAGATCAGAGCCAGTACCAACAAGAAGATAATCATCATCATGGCAGGGACAGCTGGGTTTTGCAGCATCATTTCCCCACTACTTTCTATTCTACAACAATCGTACCTTCCACACCCTCCCAACTCTCTCCTCTTGCCTCTAAGTATCTAGATATGGTATCCTTCTATCTCTTCCTTGGCCTACCCCATCTTCTTATTCCTTCTCACATACATTCTCTTGGGCATTTTGTCTTCCACCATTCGTTTCACATTACCATACCATCTCAACCATGATCTTCCTGGGGCCATGCTCTCACTTAACTTCTCTACACCCACCTAGCATCCCTCCCCCCCCCTTCTCCCTTCTCGTCTTGCCCACCGTGCTCCTCAGGAAGGGGAACATGTTGACATAACAGTACCATACTCTTTCTATTGAACTTTTTATCTAGATACTTTCTTGACTTCTGGACTTAAGCCTCATTTTTCAATATTAGGCTAAACAATTTAATTAACTTAATAGCTTGTTAAACATGATATTACCAACCCAAATTTGCAATGGTGGTTTATGGAAACAAATGAAATATTGTGTTGACAATACCATGTACAACAATCATTTAAGCTAATCAATCATTGCCGTTTCCTGCTTCTGGTAGGATCAGCTTGGGTTAAGTAACCAAATTTTTCCACTTCTTTCTATCCTCCCACAATCATATCTCTTCCACATCTTCTCAGATCTCTCCTCTTGCCTCCCAAGTCTCCTGCTATGATGACCTTCCATCTCTTCCTTGGCCTACCCCATCTTATTCTTCTTCCTTCTTCAATCCGTCCTTCATACATTCTCTCTAATTTTAAATTAGTTGGTTGTTGATTGACAAAAGTTAGTTGTAGTTTTGTGTTAGCTGGAAAATTCTCCTTACACCGTCGCAACTTATTGATCAATTTCCCTCGCTCAGGATCTGTACGACGAGTTTGACGCGCTAGTGATGTGCACCGGCGCGACCTGGCCCCGCGACCTGCCGATCCCCGGCCGACAACTCGAGGGGATCCACTTCGCGATGAGCTTCCTCGAGTCGTGGCAGAAGAAGCAGATGGGTAATCCCGTGGACGCACCAGCGTTGCTCGCCAAGGATAAGGACGTTGTAGTCATCGGCGGTGGAGACACAGGCTGCGACTGTATTGCTACCTCGCTCAGACAGGTACAGTGCGCGGCATAGTTTACTGCAACGTTTGATTTGTACTTCATAGTTATAGATGGGACAGTGTACACAAGTGTACACGTTTTTTATGGGTGTACACATTTACTGTTTCTCTAAAAACAATTAACGCACGTAGTATAATGCTGTAAGCCACCATCGGCTGTCTACAAGTTTGTGGGTGAGGTCTGTCTACCACTACCAGTACCCCATTTTTTTACTGTGATTTCTGTTGCACACTAGGCAATCTTCCTAGGTTCGGCACAACTAAAATAATCGGATATACAAATATTTTTTAAGCTATCCAAATCATAAAAATTTTAGAGTGTGAACGTCTGATACCCAAAAAGTGTATTTTTTGGGAAATACACGCTTTTGGCCCACCCCAAATTATAGGGGTTTTATCTTTTTTCCTCATCAAATGCTCATCATGCTAGATCTAGTCAACCAGTAGAGATAAATCATGCCTAGTGGATATACAATCATATAATTTAGTCAATATCTTCATCTGGATTGTCCACAAAAGTTTTGTAAACTCTGATTTACTATTCAGAGCTAACGCTTCAAAGTTGCACTCATTTCTTTTACCTTTTATAATACCCCCCAAAAAAAAAATTTCCAGCTTTTTTTAACTATGTTTTTTTTCGGGGGGGCCCAAAGAGAAATCACCACATTCGAATCCCCCCCCAAGACCGCCGTGAGGAGGGCCAAAGGGGAACAACCCGGGGCCTCAGTACCCCCCGTTTTTCCCCAAGGGGTCGACTAGGGGCCACGGGGAAAGGTACAGCTGAAGGGGGGGCCGGGGGCCCCGGGGGACAGTTCAGCACATTTCAGCAAGGCAAGTGTTTTATCCTCCCCTTCTTTCCCCAATAAATACTTTTTCCGGGCACGCACTTAAAAGGGGTGGGACCAAGTGCCAATTTAAAAAAACAAATTATATGTCGAGTGTACTCATTTAGTCAAAGAAGTATTTTAATTTATTACCCAGTCAATGCCACAAAAACAACCCTATAAACAAGCAGATAATGGCCAACCAGTGATCAATATTATGGTAACAACAATAAATTATAAAATACAGTTAAAGGGGAATAAACCCGGGGTCGTTGAACGCCCAAAAACCCTTTTGGTTTTTTTTTAGGGCTTTTTTCCCGTTTTATTTAGAAACAAAAAAAAAAGGGGGTTTTTTTTGGGGGGGGGAATTGGAGGGGTTTTTGGGGGGTTTTGATCCCTTTAAATATTTATGTGTTCTTAAATTTTTCCCAAAAAAATTTTCCGTTTAAATAAAAAAATGCGGGGGCCCGGGGGGGGGGGGAAGGGGGGGGGGGGGGGGGGGGGGGGGGGGTTTGAAAGAAAAATTAAAAATTTTTTGCAATGGTTGACAGCTATAAATTTTTTTCGCGTACCTCTAGGGAAATGTAAATAAATTTAGTGCCCGTTTGGGTACATTGAGGGACGCAGCAAGTGGCACACGTTATTTTAGGGCCCAGCAGATTTTTGGCACAAAAAGTGCATTTTCCAAAGGGGGGGTTTATAAAACTTAAAAAATCGGTCAGGCACTATCGAGACGGGGCTGAAGTTCCGAGTGCATTCCCAAAAAATTTAAAAAAATTTTCGCGCATCACGCGGGGGAAGATTCGCCCGGGGCCCAAAACCAATGCCGTCAGTGCTGCCGCTCATGGTCTCCCCAGCAAAACTATTTTAAATTTCGTCTCGTATTCTGACTGAGCGAAGCAAATAGTACTTTAGAGATTTAAAAAACGACCTTGGATTTGCCCGCTAGAGCAGTAAAAACCCCATACAGAGTATTACGGGGAGTTTTCTGAGTGGGAAGCGGGGCCAAAAAAGTTTTTGCGTACTTTGTGATAAACGGAATAAAAACAAAAACTTACTAAAACTTGAACTAATTTTTAAAACGTTTTATGTAGCAAAAACAAAACGTCTTTACAGACTGTGGTTCCCGGCGTTTGTTGATTTTTTTGTTTCCCTAAAGGGCCGTTTGGGAGGGGGTCAACTTTTTGTACAATTTTTTTGCAAGGACAAGAAAAATCCAATTTGCAGGGGAAATTAAATAAAAAAAAAACCCATTTTTGATGTTTTTTTCCAACGTCTTTTTGTTTTCTACATTTAATAATTTCGGGGCACCCCCTTCACCCAAATTTAGTATTTAGCAGTCTGGTAAACAAAATAAAAAAAAATTTCAGAATTTTGATGTAAATTGTGACTATTTTATTTAAAAAAAAATTTACTTTTAAAATTTTGCTAAAAAAAATAATTTTGTTTTGCTAGTTTTTCCCCCCAAAGGACAATACCCCAAGTTTTCACACACACTCTACTACTCTAGGTTTTTCTTCACCACCCCACCATGTGAACCCCATCGCAAAAGTAGTTGAAGGCATCGGCGTCATAAACCGTTTTTTTTCACAGATTCTTATTACCCTTCATGCCTCACGCTTTTTAAATTATTTATATGCAAACTTTATTTTTTTACAGTTACTTCAGTCCTTTTCACTTTTGGCCAATTTGGGGGCAGCTAGCATGGGAAATTTCGAAAATCAGCATCTTTGCTGCGTGTTTTACCAAATATCCTTTTTTAAATTTGGGGGACCATTTTGAAAAAAAAACTAGGGCTAACATTTGTTTAAAGCTGTACCCTTTTAATTATTTTTTTTGGGGGAAAAAAATTCATTAGCATTATTTACGGGTTTTTTTTATTTTTCAAAAACAAACTTTTTTTACTGGTTGTAAAAGGGTTTCGGGGGCCCCCTTTGGGGGGAAAACCAGCCCGGAACCACTGAATTTTTTTTCATGAGTTAAAAAGGGTTGGGTTTTACCAAAAACCCAATTGCAGTGATAAAAAAGGGGTACATTTTTTCAAATTTTTGTGGTAATCCCTTGTCAAAAGCTAAAAAAAAATGACCTGAAACCGACGGAGGATAGCCTATATGGGTTCCCGCCCAGTGTCGGCCGGGCGCAAGCGTTGCCCCTTGGGGGGGATCTCGGGGTTTCGAATTCCCCGGAGCCCGGAAATTTCCTGATGAAGGCTTTTCCGATTTTTTTTTAGTTGAAAAAGGGCAAAAAAGCGGGGGATGAAAAAACCCTCGAACGTTTTTTCCCAAAACACCCTAAAGGCTAAAGACGGAAACTGTGCCCTAAAAAGGGCCACCCGGGGCTTGGCGAAAAAAAAACAATAAAAAAATTTATATAGATTTTTTTTATTGGGTTTAAACTCATTACATTTAAAAGGGACAAATTTCAGTGTGTCATTTTAGGGGACAATCATGCCCGTGCATTTTTAAAAATGTTTCCCCATATAAGTCGGGAAAATTTAAAAAACCCTAGATTGGATTATCTTGCTTGGGGAAATTTGAAAAATTTTGGAGTTTATAATCATTTTCACAAACACATTCATATAAAACAAAATTTGTATTTTTTTAATGCTTGGTCAGTAGAAAAAAAAGTTTAAAAATAAAGACTGCTATTTTTATACCCCCAAAAACTCTTTTCAAACGACGAAAGCTAGCTCAGATTTTTGAAGGGCAGCCCCTTTACTTTCGTTGATCTCAAAATACCCCAATGGACAAATAATAAAAAAATAATGAGACGAAAAACTGCAATCCAAAAAAAACAAAAAACCTTTCATTCACGTAAGGAACACTGTCCCGAAAACCCCTTTTTATCGTTTTTTTCAAAACAAGGGTGAAAAAAATGTGAGGGTAATGGGGGGTTAGGGCAAAGGGGTGAGGGATTTAAAGTCCAAAACAATTTTCCCGTTTTTTTTTAGAAAAAAATATATTTGAATACCATTCAGAAAAAATCGAAAATAAACTGGTGACTTCAGTGTCGGGCCCCCCTAAATTTTGGGGCCCCCTCATTTTTAAAAAAGCCGAGCTATCCTGCTGCCGAAATAAACAAAATTAAAGCGCGTGATTTTTTTCAGATAAAAAATCAAGTGTCGCAGGAAAGGGCCAGGTTTTTCCCCACCCCGCGCCGGGTTTTCCCAAAGGGCCCCGCATTTATTAAAATAATAAGCCGGACGAATTTTTCAAAAAACAGGGCTATAGTTTGGGAAAAAATATTGTCGAAATTTTCACAACGCCCCGGGGAAATAAATTTTTCTCCCCCCAATAAGAAAAATGACCCTTGTTTTTCATATATGTTTATTTAAATTAAAATAAAAGTGTGTAACGCTTTTAACCCCTTTGTGTTAAAATATCAACGGCAAAATTATTGAAGAAAAAAAAAAGAACCCGGGAAAAAAAATGTAAATTTTAAAGTTTTCGTAGATGGGTTTCTTTTTGTTAAAAAAAATGTCCTTGAGGGGCATAAAAAAATTTTTTTATTCCCCTTTGTAAACCCGCCCCCTTTTTTTCATTTCCAGGTTTTTAAATTTTGCTTTTATTGAAATATCTAATTTCGCCCGGAACCTGACATTGCCCCCCCTCCCTCCTTATAAAGTTCCAAACCACGGAGATGAAGTAAACACGCGAAAAGGGTTTAAAGGAAAGAACGAAGTGGGGCTAGCGAGAAGAAACAAATTTTACTAAACACATTTTAAAAAACTTGGGGTTTGTTTTAAATTTTTGTGGTTTTTGGCTATTCGACCGCGTTTTTTTATTTTTCCCAAAAAAATGCCCAAACCCCCTCAAAAAAAAAGGGAATGGGTTTTAAAAAACCGGCAATTTTTGAAATCAAAATTTTTTTTTTCAAATTTTTTTTGATCCAGTACAAGGCCAAAATCGCCAAACTCCAAAAAAATTCAAAATTTCAATTTTTCCCCGGCCAAAACCCCTTCAATTGGGATGTTGTTATTTTTTGACATTTTTTCAAAAATGGGTTTTAGGGGCTGGCCCGAGAGTTTTTTTTTTTTACATTTGTTTGTTCCGCGTTTTTTTCGTTTTGGGGGTTTCGAATCGGTACCCAAAAAATCGCCAAAGAAAAAATTTAAATGGGAAAGGGCAATTGTTAAAAAAAATCTTTTTTTCCCCAGTCAGCCATAGAAAAATAGTTGAAAAAGAAAAGTCAACCCAAAAAAAAACAAAACCCCACGTTTAAAGGTGTGCCCCGGCGATTTTTAAATTTGAAATTTTTTGGAAAAAGGGGGCGATTTTTTGAAACCCGGGAAGGAAACAGAAAAAAAATTTAAAAAAAAAAAAAATTTTGATTTTTAAAAAAAGCCGGTTTAAAACCCTTCACATATTTGAAATTGTTTGCATATTTTTGGGAAAAAGAAAAAAAGGGGGTTGAAAAAGCCCTATGTAATTATTTGTTGGGCGGTCAAAAAAAGCCCGAAATTTTTAAAGAATGCTTTTTTAAAAAATTTTTTAGGGAAATTTTTAAAAACTCTTGGGTTTTTTTACGGGAAAATTTTTGGATGCAAACCCAAGAAATCATTTTTTTCCCCCCCCCAAAAAAAAAAACAATTTTAATTTTTTATTTTTCTGCAAATTTCTTTCATTCCCCCCTCTGCACTAGCCCAAACTTTTTCCCCATCTTCGTTTTAAAAAAAGTCCGCTATATTTAAATTTTATTCTATTTATTTTTGAAGAAACCCGAGAATATTTTGCCCCTGGAAAAACGTATTTCAGTTAAATTTAAATCCCAAAAATTTTTTTGGAAAAAATTTTGGGTTTTTTTTTGCAGGGGGGACAACAGTGCATTTTAGAGCGCACTAATAAAAATTTAAAAAAAAAATAAATTTGTATTTATTTAAAGTCCCAAACCCCGACATAACTGATTTTTTTGTGGGGGACAGTAAATATGAAAGCAACAAGCCCAAACCCCGTAGGCGCTGACACCATCGAGACAAGAAACCGACTAGAGACGCCCCAACCCGGCCCTATTTTGAAGTAGAAAACACCGTCATCAGTCCCGCAAAAAGGGATATTCTCTCAAGGCCGAATGCGAGCCACCATACAAAAAAAAAAGGGAATGGATCCCGTTTAAGAATTCCCAATTAAAAAAACGAGTTCCTGATCTCGGAGTTGCCTACACGTTTTTGTAGGGTTTTTCAAACATAAAAAACCTTCAGAGCAATATGCTCATGTCGTGTCCTTTTAAAAAAGGCCCCAAAATGACATTTTAAAAAAATTTAAGGGGAAAAATATAGTGCATGTAGTCAATTTATTCCGGGGGGGGGGGGGGGGGGGGCGGCGGCCCAATGAAAGTTCCCGGCAAAAATAGCTGAACAAACCCCCCCCAACCGGATTAAACCTGACCTCAAGTTTTGGTGCCCCGCAATAAAACTCAAGTCACAAGTCTGCAGAGAACAAGGATGGGGCAAAGACGAACCAAAAATTGTGCGTTACGTGAAAAAAGGAAATAATTTAATGAACCAATTAAATTGACCCCAAAATATATTATAGATTTAAAAATTTATTAATTACACTTTGGGCCCCTTGGTTTGCATTGCCACAGTAAAATTTCAGGTTTAACGTTGGTTTTGGGGGGGGGGGGGGGAGGGGGGCGGAAAAATGTACCTTGGGGAAGCGGTTTTTTCCCCTGGTAAAAATTTCCCATTCCCACATAAAAACATAGGAAAAGGGAGCGACAAACCCAAACTGGTTCCCCCAAAAGCTGATTAGGGCCCCGCCCCTACTGCTAACCTTTGATATAAATTTAATTTTGAAATTTGAAGGCAAAGGAAGGAGTTCGGCAAAAAATTTAAACGAGGGTTATTAGAATGTATTTGAATGTTTTGTCATTATTTTGTACCATGCCATTATAAAAGTGGCAGGCGGCCCAAAGTGTTAAAATTGGCCCCAAAAAATTACCAAATGTGAGCAAGTATGTAGGGCCATTGCGTCCAAAACAAAAAAAAAAATTTAGTCCCAATTTTGAGGGGTGAAAATCTATACAAACTAAAGTTATATCACAATCCTTTTGGTAATATAAAAAAAGGGGAAAAGTGGGGTAATTTGGGAAAAAGCCTCGAAAGATTGATATGAGGGGGTTTTAAGCAAAATATTAAAGTGCATAAAAAGAGGCCTGAATTTGGGACATAAATTTTTAATATAAATGGTTTTAGTCATTATTGGGAAACCTGCTCCGAAAATGTATAGAGGTTAAAATTTTTTTTCGATAGGCAAATTTTTAATACGGAAATAAAGCCCAAAAGGAAAAGGGCAAACTCTCGGTCCATTGGGGGAAATGGACCCTATTTTTCAAATCCCCGGGGTTTTCCAAATTGGAAAAAATAATAAACAAAACTTGTTTAAACGGCGGCTGATCTGACTACTCAAAATTCCTTGGAGGAAGTAATAATCGGTCTTATTTCCCATTTGTATAATATTTTTAAAATCGTGTAAAGCTGAACACTAATTATTAATAAAAATCATTCTATTCCCCCCCCCCCTTTTAAAATCTTTTTGTGAAACAAAAACCTAAAAGAGATTTTAAAACCCAAAACTCCTTTTCCCGCTCCAAAACGGGACGAGCCGAACGATTTTACAGCGCATTTTGGGAAGGGACATTAAAAAAAGGTCCCGATCGCAATAAAACGTTAAGCCGCCCGCCCGGCCCCGGGAAACAGCGTGAACCTGCTTTATCAAAAGCCTCGGGGCGCGGGGTGATCAGGGTGCGACCCGTGACCCTGGCGGGTTAGTCAGCCGGTCGGAAAGGGGGGGGGGATTTTTCTAGCATGATTATTTTCCCCCTTTGCTTATCGACTGATGGTCGCAATTAGGGGTAGACTGTTTTTCAGGGCCCGGGTTTAATTCCCCCTTTAAAAAGAATTGAATTGAAAAAAAGATGGAGTGATTAAAAAAAATTTGTAATAATTGGTTTTAAGGTTTTGGGTTTTTAAGGGGGGAAAGAACATTACTTTGTTAAAAAAGGGAAAGATATTGTTCTTAAATAGACTCGAAAGATTTCCCCTATAGGTATTAGTCTTTTTTCCTACCCGTATAGTATTGAACGGGGGTTTATGTTTTAAAAAAAATTTTCATACTATGAACATGCAGAGGGACCCCAATTTCAGATTTTAAAAAGCAAAAACATGTACGAAAAAAAGTGGAAATTTTTTTTATAAGAATCTTTGAGTTCACCTTTGCATGGCTCTTTATGTGTAAAATCTTCCAGTTGTCAACAGCATTTAAATAAGAATAATCAAACACCCGGTTCCAACATAAGTGAGGTCGGGGGGGTGACGTATCACCAGTTTCTCGGGCTGTGGACTTTCAGTGCCTGCTAGCCTGGCTCAGCACCTCCTCATCTTCTTTGATGTCTTCTATGACACGCATTTTTACCAGTTCTATCTATTTCTAATTTCTATCCTCCCAGAGTCTTTCTTCATTAATTCTCTCCCATGATTTCTGCCATCTTTATTCAACTTTCCATTTTATTTGGTCTCTCCATCTATCTCTTGGGCGTTCAACACTTCTTACTCCTCCCATGTGGTTTGAATTCTCTTCTTGAGATTCTATCTTGTTTCATTCTTCGTTAATTACTTAATTAATATTGTAGGCCTTAATAATAATAACTTAGTAGTAGTAGTATGGTGTTGTGATATTTGTGTTCTGTGTGTCCGCTAGGAGTTCCTGGACGACGGCAAGGGCCACGTGACCGGCATCAAGACGGTGCTGGTCGAGTGGACCAAGGACGACACCGGCCGCTGGAAGATGGACGAACTCCCCAACAGCGAGAAGGTTTACAAGTGCGACCTGGTCCTGCTCGCGATGGGATTCCTCGGGCCGGAGCGTTACATCGCCACCGAGCTGGGCATGAACCTGGACCCTCGGTCTAATATGGAGACTCCGGCAGGGCAGTACGTCACCTCCGTGCCCAGGGTGTTCGCAGCGGGAGGTGGGTCCTTACTCATCTTAGTTCTTACTACACCTTTACATTTTAAATTAAAATTAAAATGTAGTCACAATGGTAATCAAACCTTGGCAGAATAGTGTAAGAAAAGATGTAGAACAGCATGGAGGAGACTGGAATGTGGTGGAAGGAGAGGAGTGGTGGCAGGATAGAAGAAGATGGAGAGGCGTGTCTTCAATGCCGACCCAACGCAGAGTTGGACGTGGCAACAGATAATGATGATGATTAAAATAAAATTAATATAATTTAGGGTTGCCGTTTGATACGAATATCAGTATCGATAATCGAACCAGTTAAATCGATTATCGATCGCGATAATATTAATCGATTTAAAAAAATATCGATCGATAATCGAATCAAAATTAGGCCTAAACTTGCTCGTATACCGACGTGGACCGTGGCCTTTTGCGAGTGCATACTTTTGTTCCTTCTATTTGCTCAGAACAGGGTTTTTCCACGCTATAATAGCAACGTCTTTCACGATCTCCCCCTCCCCCCCACGCGTCTGGCCGGAGCGAGCTAAGTGGAGTAGACAGACCGCGCTATGCTACCCGGCTTGAGTGTTGTCTTTGTGAAGGTCGTTCTTCTTGGAAATCGTGGTTCTGTGAAGTTTCATTTCAGCTTTTGTTGAGATTGTCGTTCATTCATTTACGAGATATTATCAGTTTAACTAGGTATTCAATGCTCCGATATTTATTACGTGATGAGATGAATAAGACATTAGTTTGGAAGACAACGTAATATTGGTGTGAGAGAACTGATAAGATAATATTATCGTAGCACTACGGAAAGAAGAAAAGCGATTACGAGTTGGCGTGGAATGGGGAGGAATGCATCTCCATAAAATACTTGTTGACCTTGCTTGGCCGTGACGCGCCGAGGTTGTGCAATCAGCGCCTGATCGGCGCGGGAATGCAGCTGCCTGCCGCCCAGCGGCCCGAGCCGAGCCGGCCCGTAACACACATGCGTCATGCTGGTGGCCTATACTGCACAGTGCAGGCGCTTCGTACTTCACGCCTTACGAGTGTTGTAGATCTCGCAGTGGACGCATTTTTCACGGAATAAAGCGATTAATGTATTGACTGTTACTATTTTTATGAAGTTCTGCAGAGCGGGCGGTAAATTACAAAATTTCGGGTGGGCGAGCTATTCGATTATCGAAATATCGATAATCGATTCTGGAAGACTGAATCGATTATCGATCGTTTCGGGAAATAATCGTATTGATCGATATATCGATTATCAAACGGCGACCCTAATATAATTTAATTTTTTTAGGTTGTTTATAAAGTAAGTTAATTTGAGATCTTTGATGATAAATGTTATCGGTCGATATTCATAATCATCATTCATTGCTGCTACCTTCTTTTGGCAGGGTCAGCTTGGGTTTTCAACCAATTAATTATTCCACTAACTTCTTTCTATCTTCCCACTATAAAATCCTCCAAAGCTCTCTCATTGCCATCTCTTCCTTGGCCTACGTTTTTCTTCCATTATGTTCTATATATTCTGTAGGGCGTACTCTCGACCGGCATCACTTCATGTCCAGACCATCTCCACTATGTCATTCCCATGTTGTCATTTAACTTCTCTACACCCAGCATTTCTAATCTACATTTTTAATGGTTGGTTGTATAAACACTTACAAATTGTAGCCTACTTAGCGGATGTAACAAATACATACTTGGCAATTTGCTTACTATTTGTCGAGTTTACAACATTTAAATTAGTACGATATTATGAAACTGCTGCTACCACACAACTGACTTGAGAAAAACAAACTTGCTAAAAATAAAAAGTTCCCAGTCCATAAAAAACTATCATTTGACATGGAAAGTTCTTTGAGTTAACGAATTAAGACCCATTGGTTATTCTCAATTGTTTCTCTACCTCTAACGCAGGGGTGGACAATTACCGGTCGCCCGCTCGCCCGGGTAAAAATTTCATGCTGGCCCCTATATAGATCATCAAGATATTTTTTTTTTTTAAACAAGCACCTTGTAGCAGATATTGGTGAGCGTTTTTTCATTTATCAATGGAACATTAACTAACTAGTACTTCCACAAGTTATTACTTATTATTGATACAAATTCGCTTTAAATCGAATTTTAGGCAATCAAACGTTATGCAATACTAAAAAAAAATCGCCTTTTGCAAATTTGCCTTGCCCCAGACCCCGGCTATACCGCAATACTGCTGGCCCCTACTTATTTTTCCTGGCCCCCAACTTTTTAGTGAATTTGTCCACCCTTGCTCTAACGTGTTGTTTCTTCTCAGATTGTCGTCGCGGCCAGTCGCTGATCGTGTGGGCAATCAACGAGGGGCGACAGGCGGCGCGAGAAGTTGACGCCTTCCTCATGGGCGAGACTTCGTTGCCCGGTCCCGGGGGCGTAATCACCACCCTTATCTCCAGCCAGAAGGGTTAAACAACCCACGCGCGCAACAACGAACACACACAAGCACGCCTGTTCAGAGACTCGACAAGTGTGGCGAGAGACTTGCGATTGTCGCGATCTGAGACTGTGGAGGTTCTACAGGACACACATTGAAGTGCGATATCAGTCTGGGTAAATTTTGTTTTTTCTAAAGATTATAACAAAACGACTAAGTACGACCGATAAACTAACAGGATGGAATCTACGGAAGACACTTATTTAAATAAAAATAATATGAAGTGACTAGTCAATTAAAGTAATTATTTATAGAAATTTACTAAAGGACAAGTAGCAAAACTTGTGTTTTTTATTATAGTTTATAATCCAACATTGTTAATTTCAAATTAATTTAAATATATATTTACAGGTTTTTCTGATAATTACAACTGATTAATTTTTATGAACGTTAATATTGAGTACGTTGAAAGCCGCTTGTGCATTCCTTAGTATGGAATTTTTAACGATGGTAAATGTTTGTCAGCTTTTCATCTGTCTTATGTAAGCTGAGCGAGATACATGCAGTTGGTCCCTTAATGATTTTTTTACAACGAATAGCAACAAATTAAGAATGATCTATATTATTAAAAAAATCCTCTACCAATAGTTCAAGCAAGAAGTTGGTATGGTTTTCCATTGGATTCACTGTCTGTGCTCCTGGTGCACACCAAAGTATCTTACTGCCCGGGCACGGAGCAAATGTAATGAAACATGGTGGCAAAAAAAATTATCAATTGTGAAATCTTCAGTCCATTGGTAAGTTTGTTAGCCTTCATTGTATGGCATAACAATATATTGTCAATGCTCTCTCAAACAGATCATTAATAATAGTAAATAATTCTCAATGTAATGCATCAATTTCTGCCATCTTTTCACTCTCATGGCTCAACATTGAGCAGGTAGAGAGCAGCTAAAGGAATGCTCGTTTGTGCACTGGTGCACACCCAAAGTACAACGGAAAACGCTATTCTAACAAAATGTAAAGCTACAATATCCTAACTTAATGGTTTCTGTATTCCTTGCATCTACACCTCTAATGAACGCAGAAGGATCTTTGTCCGAACGCCGTGAGCGCAAAACATCATCGTTGAAGCATAGTTAACACTCGAGCTCTGAATACAACGATTAGAACAACATGAGTGTGTGTGTCTGTTGAATGCGCCTTGGCCTGTGTTGTGTAACCTTTGCTGATACTGGTGGCACTAGTATGTTATAATTCCAGATTCATGCATTCTTTCGGTGTTGTGTCTACTTAAATGTAGCTCGATGTTAAATTTATGTTCAGACGTAAGATATGGAACGTTGTAGAACGTCATTAGCCTGTAGGTACACAAATATAAATTATATGTTGACTGTTGTACTCGAGGAATGTTGTTAACATGTACCTATGTGTTCTTCCTAGATGTTAATTGTTATGTGATATTGTACTACTACTGGAAATGTTTAAATTATGTAAATATTGTAATAAAATGAGATAAGTTAAGTATAAGATAAACCGATTTGGGGTCAAGGTATCGTTGGCAATTTGATCGCGAGTTATGTGGGATAACGTTACAGTCCCAAGTATTTACAATAGTGATGTTCAAACATAACAATGATGTTTGTGTTAATGCCAATATCAGAGCCGTTTTTCAAACATCATACGTATTATGCTTTTAAATGCAATACATAAAGACAAAATTGAAAAAATTGTGATTGCGTTTTCACAATATCTAGACCGTTGAACATTACTAGTGTAATACTGTCGGAGCTAGTGATGTTATTCATGGGTAGCGTTGACAAATAGACTGGTGCACGTATTGATTATCTAACAAGTTGAGATGTCATTTAATATAATATTTCATTTATGTTGTGAAAGAATGGAAATCATTGATGCCATGCACAATGATAGTATAATAATATTAGTGTATATTTAAATCTCACTTACTATCATCTAATGTTGTGTAATTAAAAAAAAAATTGGTTCAGAGAAGATTTTTGAGAAAAAGTTCAGGTTTCGACTACAGGTCCTGTATTCAAGTCGTTCAACGTAATGATTTGGATGTCGGTAATTTTTTCTGTTGCCACTTGAGGCGGATGTTTTGATAAATGCTGATAAAAGCCAATCAAACAAGGAGGTTATACCCATTTCACTCAATGGTCCGTGGCTACAGTAAAAATACTTATTTAAAATAAAAACACGTTATTTTTTAAACAAAGAGCCTAATGGATGTAGAAAATTGACTAAGACATCGATGTCAATTGGCAACTATAATATAAAATATATTTTAAAGTTAGATGTACTAAATAATGTTAACTGTTTGCATTTATCAAATAATAGATGTTTATAAGTACTGTACATATTTAGAAACGTACCATGATACACGTTTCAATCTAAATGTTGTATGTACGTTACTAGTTAGCCGTAGTCTACATACTAGATGTATTTTGATTCTAGACCGAATTAATCAATTATCAACTCAAATACTAATAGTTATTCAACAAATTTTAAATAGCTGTTCACACAGCTCTTACATATAACCAGTAGGATGTATCAGCAAGGTTAAGATTGCACATTGTATGTACCCTAGACAGATGCAGAACTGTAGTGGTATTAAAATTGAAACAAAAGTACTAGTTGTGCGGAAGTTACTCCTGCACAATATTTAACCGTATCCAACGGATAAAAAAGACAAGTTACGGTATATAGAGTATAGCAACATATATTGAGTGTAGCTGTATATTGACAGTATACAGTAGTACCAATATTGTAGAGCATTTACACCAGGTAGGGTTGCCAATTCCCCAGTTCATGCCCTATATTTTGTCTATCACGTAGTATTTCTACCCAAATCACATCAACATGGGAGATATATTTTCAGCTTATTTTTCAACTAGAGATAATGCAAGAATCGGATACACAGTGTCAGAATTTGGAATAACAGAATATAGCAGAAGAATTAATCTTGTATTCTACACTTAGATGTTGCTACTACCTAGTTTTTTTTTTAAGTTTAAACAAAATTCATAGGACCCTACTTCTTAGATAATTTATTGTTTATGTACCCCTTTTTTTGATGGTGATTTTATGAGTGGAATTTGGTATTTATCAAAAGATGAGCACTGGAAAAACTTCATTAGGTGCTTGTATAACTAAACTCATTGTTTCTATTTATTTTTATATACAAATACTATAAAACACGAAAAAGAAACTCCCCTATTTTCCATTTTTAATCTTGGCAACCCTATTCGTAGGTCCACATTCGCTTTTGTAGGTGACAAAAGTGCTAAGGATTGGTTTATGAACTGTGGTCTTTCCTGAACCAAAGATATAACAATTGATGGTTAGTCTCAAATGACCCGTTGTTATTTCTTTGACTGGAGGAAGACTGAAGGCTATGTTCGAGAGTTTGAGATGACTGGGCCGTATGTGACCTTATAATAGGAATAAATAGATGCAAATGATCTACACATGACAACATATTTCCCTCGAAAGCTTATCTATAGATGGGAGACTGTAGCTTAACAAGAACAAGAAAGAATAGTAGGTTACGCTGGAGTAGAAGATGTTGAGATATGTGTAGGTTTCATAGAAAAGTCATGCTGTAGCAGTGATGGAAACTATATAAACAATAGAAAGGGCCGTCCATAAGTTACTTTTTACTTCCAACCAAGTTAGGGCTATACGGCAAGCTTGCTGTCAGGGCAGCTGATTCCAAAGTTGTCCGTAATAAGGTTTAAAGAACTAGATAGTTTCAGCTTATAAAGTCAAAACTAGTTCGTTGGATGATATATGATTTGAAGCAAAGGTTGTAACTCCAGAAATTATAATTTGTTGATTATTATCTTGATGTAAACAGTGAATTCTCAGAAGCCTAATTGTATTGTTTTCAAATTATATACATTTTGATTCTAGGAGGGGCTGGAATTTTGTCGTAAGACCTTTATTACGGGGCGAGTGATACTGATGGGCCTATGAAAATCTCAAATTTGTAATACTGTACAAACTATCAATAGTACATATTTTATTTAAGCAATACACATTTTAAAAAGTAAAAACTTTAAGTAAATTGTATTTTAAGCTAGATTTTATAGAGTCAAAACTTAGTTTGATAGAATTGAATAATAATATAGCATTTGCAATTAAAATTTTGCATTGGAACATTGAACAAATTATTGCACACTGCCAATTTGGAAACAACTGCCCTAGATGGCTAACTGTTGATGTTTGGTACGCATGTTTTTGTCTTTACGACAAGTAAAGGGTGCTTGGATAAGAACCACAGTGTAGACAGTCAATTACAGTTGCCAAGTAATATCACTGGAGGTTGATAATATTAATGTATGGAAAGGAAGCCTCTAGTAAATTACGGACAGCCACGTTTAGTATAGTAGTACTACGTATGTTGTATAGCAATATATTAAACACAATGGTTTTACTATTATTGTAGTAGTTACGCATTGGAATTATTGTCTGTTGAATTTGTTACCGAGATGTGTAACATTGTACTGGAATAGTCCTGTGATTGGAGACATTGTATTGGAAATAACGTGCGTTGAATTTTAATGTTACCGCAGTCGGTAATGTTATGTGCTGGCGTAGTCCCACAATCGGCAAAATGTTAAATCTACCTTAGATAAATATCTAGGTTTTGATTTGTTATTATAAAGTATGATTTTATGTCAAGTAGATTTTCTTTTTGATTACGTCTTTCAAGTGAACGCTTACTACTCAGTTTAGTTTAAATCAGTAATCGCACGCTATTCGCTTATAGCATAGGAACCTAGATTTTAATTTTTTATTGCTTGCTTTGGTTATTGATTACACCTTTTAAGACTTATAAATAGGTAAGTCGTCTACAATTAAATTTCATTTAATAAATAACGAACGATTTGTCCTCCTTTGAGTTGTCAATTATATTAAGTAGGGATCGATGATCGTCTAAATTAAACACCGTGCACGATTCAGTCGCCGAACTAATATCTTCGTGAAGTAGTTTCAACTAAGAGCAGTTCAATGAAAACGCTGTTAGATGTTATTTATTCAAGGCTAATTAAAGACAATAAACAGTGCTTCCTGTTATCTGTAAATAGTACTTATAAAATATTCTATAGCGTTAAAGTTGTGTATGTATTGTAATATATGTAAAGTGTAAGCTTAAAAGATATGAAATGGTAATGTACCATTTCATTCGGTATAGCAACGAAAAGTAAGAGTCTACCTAGACAGTTGAAAGCTTAGGAGTAGGTAGAATGAAGTCTAATTACAATATGTCTGATCTGTTTGGTTATGTTGGTCGTGTGTATGGATACTTAAGGTGAATCCTGAGAACTAAAATCTGATTTCTAAAGAATGCAGTAAAGATAATAAAATAAAATAAAGATGTCTGAAAAGTTGGCAGAATGAAGGAGGGATTATTATAAGCAGATTATTTTTTGAAATTTTTGGACGGGGCAACCAATAATAATATAATCAACTAATAATAATCTAGTTCAAAATTTTGAACAGCGTTTTTCGTGTATTGTTTCTTCACACCCTTATCTACAACCTAAAGGGAAAATTTTCTATAGACATTTGCATTGTACGTTTTTTCCCGTTAGACGGTACAAAATTTGAAATTGTACCGGTAGGCAAAAAAATTTGTGCAATACAAGAAACTTAAGAAATTAATTTTTCTTTATAATAAGGTTGTAGATAAAGGTGTGAAGAAACAATACACAAAAAACTGCTGCTCAAAATTTAATTTTGAACTAGATGACTTGATTTGGGCAATTTGAATATAATTATTGTCTCGTCCAAAACATTTCAAAAACATATTCTGCTATTTTATTAAGTCCCTCTTTTATTTTGCCAACTTTTCAGACGTCTTCACTGCATTCTTTAGAAATTATATTTAGGTCTAGGGATTCCCCTTAAAACACAAACAATATAATAAGGCACATCCATTGTTGCTAATGATTTGGTTTTTTAATAGGTTGTCCTATAAAGCAATAACAATGCAATTACGGAGCCTCTTGTGCTAGATAAATTTGAAATAATGACAATATATCGGAAGAACAAGATGCGAGGGAGAGTTTGAATTGCGGGAAAAAATACCAACATAAAGCAACGCGCGGTTGTTGTATGGACTGTCTAGGTAATACTCGTTATTCTTGACAACATGTGAAATGTACCTACTATATTACATTAACTGTAAGGTTGAGCATAGGTTGTGTTGATTAAGTTTGAATATATTATTGGCAGGCAGTGCACTTTTCTGAGCTTGAATGAGGGTTGTGATGTTTGTGCATTGAGGATAAGTCAGTTCATATATACCTTAATTGTCATCACAATTTGGAATTAAATTCAAATCACCTTTCATCAATATTGTAACTACAAATAATAAATTTTGTTTGTACAATAAGTTAATAATATATAGGTACTTTGTAAACTCGTACTATATTCTTGATCATTCCTGGAAAAACACTAAGCAAGAGTAGGCCTACTTTAATATATTATTTTGATCGGAAAAGTATTGCTAATAACACACTCGTGCCCAAGCATACATTGCCTGCCATGCATATCAATTGGCCTAGTATTGCATATGTGTATAATTGTTTTATAGAGTATTCAAGAAAAGAAGGGAAGTTTTGGCAAGGAAATTCTGTCGAAGGCCTTTGGGCAAATTATCACAATGAAGAAAATCTTGTGGGCACGTAAATTATAACATTTCTTTAGATAATTAAAATGTGATTTGGGTACGGTGTGAATTCCAACAGTATTGGGTACCCGGATACACCGTATATAATTCCTATTATAAAAATACCTTGACAACAACTTCCTTATTTTCTTTTATGCTACGCTTCAGAAGGGCTTCTTCGGACTTCAGCCATCGGATTTTGTTAGCAGCTTATTTAATTAGTAAAAACATATCTTGTGATGAGTCTCACTTTAGTTGTACACTCTTGTTAAATATTAAGTTTAATTGTATTATCTGTATAAAACGTTTAAGCATTGTTCTTTTGCAAGGAATCAATATGGTTGTTTTCAATGAAATCCTGTAATAAACGTTGACAATAAAATAAACATACATTGTTGTGATCATGTTTCTTGACTTGATTATTTACGTACTACTACATACTCTTCATCCAAAACTTATTCCTCGGTGAATTATGGTGGTTGAGTGCGGTAATGATTGTTTGAGAGTGACCTTCAGATGCGCTCCCAACAGTGGTGACTGTTTTCATTGTGCGTTGATTCACCGGCACCACCATATAAATTAAAATGAGATTACCTAGTTGTGTTATGTATTTGTTGTACAATCAAGTAAATAAATAAATAAATGAATAAATATAAATAAATTTGTAGGTTTCTTGATTTGGTTAGTCGGGAAACACTCCCACAGGTGGAATTGTTAATATTTAAATACAATTCAGTAGTTAAAAAATCCATCCCGATCGGGGTTCGAACCCGAGTCTCCAACATTCCAGGTAGGCGCCTTAGCCAACTAGACCACCGAGACGGTAACTATTTAACTTCTGAATTGTAGTTGCATTATAGATCTGAATGGATCGGGATGGATTTTTTAACTTCTGAATTTAATTAAATATTAACAGTATGTAGATAGTTTAGATTGGAGAAGGGTTGACAGGTTGGGAAAGCATAGAGTATGTAAGTATGTATGTATGTAAGAAGATAGTGTTGTTTTAGGACACTCAACAGTAGTGCCCATAAAAAGTTTTGTATATCGAGTATACCCACTCAGTCAAAAAAGTGATTTTCAGTAGAGGACGTTAAATTTAAAGCAGACCAAGTCAACCCTGTAGGCGCCAACACCATATTAAAAAGCAGCCCACGGCCTTCACCATTACTGCAGAGATAATTGGTATTGTTATTTGTTTGGTGCAGATAGGGCAACTTTCCCATACTGGGTAGTAGCCTACACGGCTTCTGTACGACTGACTGTGCTGGGCTCGTTCCCCTGTGGAATGAGAGACCTCGGAAGCTTTGCGAAAATGACCCTTAACTTGCAGGTTTTCTCATGGTTAAATCAGTCTGGCTGAAGATTTTACGTCTGTTGTGAGTTGCGTACAAAACACATTGCCTAGCCTCGCACCTTGCAGTTTGGTTATGGTGGAGTGCTGACCAGAGGTTTTCTAAACTTATTGTTTGAACAAATGTGTGAACCTCTGCAAATGTGAGAAGAGCTCCCCCTACCCCTTTAAAAATTCTTATATTTACAGTCAAAAGTCAGTGAGTACATAATGTTTTAAATATGACAGCACCACCTTTCTGCATGGTGAGAAGTCGCCGCTGCCTCCTAGACTTCCGTGAGAAGGAGGCCTCCAAGAATGAACCAGCTGGATCCTCCCCATGCAAAGGTGGCAACAGGTGCTTGACTTGCCACATACATCAACACCTTCTATGCACAGGTAGAACCTAACCCCTCTCCTGAAAATTCACTAATCTGGTATACAAACTCAAATGCAACAGTTGTCTGCTGAGCTCTGCTTCCAACGCACAAGGTCCAGGGTTTGATTCCCACTAAAGTCAGAAGTTTTTTAACTTCTGATTTGGACTTAAGTCCATCAGTTCTTGTCTCAGGAATTTGTAAACGGTGACTTTGGAGCAGTCTTAGCGACGAGGCACATAATAAGTTCAAAGTTGTTCTGAATCGGCCATGTTGATTCTGGTGTTGATCCGCGGGTGTTCGCACTGTCCATACTACTGCTATATTTCCTATTAAAAAATATCGATCTTTAGTAGGTTATCGCTAGAGGTCCGTGTAAATGGTTTTATTTTTTCCTCAATTTCGTTTTTAAAAATGTAAAAAGTGGTGTAATATGTTTTTATTTTATTTTTGCATTTCTCGTATTACAACACGGTGATAAAATAAATAATATTGTTTAATATGCAAAGGGAATATCAATATGCACAAAAATCACTACTGTTTTTAGCGCACACGCCGCACAGATAGCACCTAAGGATCGTTTCTGCAGTTTTTCATTTAAAAAATCAATAATTTATGTGCACCGTTTTCGATTCAGCATGAATTTAAGTAAGAAACACTCAAGTTGTTAACAAGTAAAGATTGAAAATTTGTAAATAGTGTAGATAATGTTGATTTTGTAAAAGGAAATCGTAAAATATGGTTTTATTTTGCAGAATTTCGTTTAATTTGGAGTTATAACTATTTGGCGGTGTTATATGGTTTTATTACCATTTAGCGGCATTATTTCGGTTTTATTAAATAAAACCATTTTCACGGACCTCTAGTTATCGCTCACTCGTCAATCGCGTCAGGGCCTACAGGGTTGGCTTGGTCGCTTTGATTTACTGTCCCCCCACTGAAAATCACTCAGTTATAAATATGACTGAGTGGGTAGACTCTAAATACGAATTTGTTTTATTTATTTATGTCTCGCATGAACGGACACAAAGAAACCTCACCATGGACAAACCAGTGGCTGGACACGTAGCATCCCACAACTTGTCAATCACTCTCTCCCAGCAACAATCCAGGCAAGTTTAGAAGGCACATCGGTGGATCCCCAAATCCCGGCTGCCATCTTCTCTCAACGTCCGCAGGGTTTTCGTCCACTCCCATACATCACCTCACCTGTTACAGCCGCGCCTTTTAACAGCGCATTGTAATTTTTTTTGCATATTCTCTACACTACTTAATTTACATTTTTTGTTGCCATTTGACAACAGTAGTCAGTATCCATCTTGCATTCTTTTCTTATGAATGATCAAATCTTGTGTCAAACTTCTCATGTTTTTGTATTCTGTGTATTATTATTTCATGTACGGTAACTTTTACCTATCAAAATTGTCAGCTTCATACACCTCCAAGGTACGCTGTTGGATCCTATCCACGCTGGTATTCTACAGCTTATGGCCAGTTCAGTTCTGGCAGCGCTTGCGGGCCATTAGGCCCATCAATTCGTGATTCGGTGTATGTAGTTGAGTATGAGAGTAGTGTTGTTTAGGCACTCACTGTGAGTACATTCAGTGCCCATAAAAAGTTTTGTATATCGAGTCTACCCACTCGGTCAAACAAGTGATTTTCAGTGGGGGACTTTAAATTTAAAGCAGACCAAGCCAACACCATATTAAAAAGCAGCCACGGCCGTCGCCCAGCACTGCAGAGATAGTTGGTTTTGTTATTTGTTTGGTGCAGATAGGGCAACTTTCCCATACTGGGTAGTAGCCTACACGGCTTCTGTACGACTGACTGTGCTGGGCTCGTTCCCCTGTGGAATGCGAGACCTCGGAAGCTTTGCGAAAATGACCCTTAACTTGCAGGTTTTCTCATGGTTAAATCAGTCTGGCTGAAGATTTCACGTCTGTTGTGAGTTGCATACAAAACACATTGCCTAGCCTCGCACCTTGCAGTTTGGTTATGGTGGAGTGCTGACCAGAGGTTTTCTAAACTTATTGTTTGAACAAATGTGTGAACCTCTGCAAATGTGAGAAGAGCTCCCCCTACCCCTTTAAAAACTATTTACAGTCAAAAGTCAGTGAGTACATAATGTTTTAAAAATGATAGCACCACCTTTCTGCATGGTGAGAAGTCGCCGCTGCCTCCTAGACTTGAGGCCTCCGAGAATAAACCAGCTGGATCCTCCCTATTTTATTTTATTTATTTATTTATTTAACGTCTATGTCCTATTCAGTTATAAAAACTGATTTACAAAGAAGAACAACTAAATAAAACTAATTACATAAATGCAGAAACAACAATAAACTACATCTTCCTAGATATTTGAAATAGTAGCATTACAACAACAATGCATTTAAACACAACAATTTTGGTAACAAATAAAAAAATATATATTATATGCATTTAATGAATGAATCAAATATAAAAAAGGGTGTAGAATGAAAAGAAAAGAAAGAAAGGGGGGGGAAAGGAAAAAAGAAAGAAAAAGAAAAAAAAGAAAAGAAAAGAAAGAGAAAAGAAAGAAAGAAAGAAAGAAAGAAAGAAAGAAAGAAAGAAAAAAAAAACATTAAAAAAGAAAAACGCCAAGGTGCATGCCAAGGTGGCAACAGGTGCTTGACTTGCCACATACATCAACACCTTCTATGCACAGGTAGAACCTAACCCCACTCCTGAAAATTCACTAATCTGGTATACAAACTCAAATGCAACAGTTGTCTGCTGAGCTCTGCTTACAACGCAGAAGATTCAGGGTTCGATTCCCGCTAAAGTTAGAAGTTTTTTAACTTCTGATTTGGACTTAAGTCCATCAGTTCTTGTCTCAGGAATTTGTAAACGGTGACTTTGGAGCAGTCTTAGCGACGAGGCACATAATAAGTTCAAAGTTGTTCTGAATCGGCCATGTTGATTCTGGTGTTGATCCGCGGGTGTTTGCACTGTCCATACTACCGCTATATTTCCTATTAAAAAATATCGATCTTTAGTTGGTTATCGCTCACTCGTCGATCGTGTCGGGGCCTACAGGGTTGGCTTGGTCGCTTTGATTTAATGTCCCCCGCTGAAAATGAGTTATATGACGTGAGTGGGTAGACTCTAAATATGAATTTGTTTTATTTATTTATGTCTCGCATGAACGGACACAAAGAAACCTCACCATGGACAAACCAGTGGCTTTACACGTAGCATTCCACAGCTTGTCAATCACTCTCTCCCAGCAACAATCCAGGCAAGTTTAGAAGGCACATCGGTGGATCACCAAATCCCGGCTGCCATCTTCTCTCAACATCCGCAGGGTTTTCGTCCACTCCCATACATCACCTCAACTGTTACAGCCACGCCTTTTAACAGCGCATTGTAATTTTTTTTGCATATTCTCTACACTACTTAATTTACATTTTTTGTTGCCATTTGACAACAGTAGTCAGTATCCATCTTGCATTCTTTTCTTATGAATGATCAAATCCTTGTGTCAAAACTTCTCATGTTTTTGTATTCTGTATATTATTATTTCATGTACGGTAATTTTTACCTATCAAAGTTGTCAGCTTCATCACACCTCCAAGGTATGCTGTTGGATCCTTCCTATCCAGCCGACTGGTATTCTATCAGCTTAGCCCATACATTGCTTTAAGTATAATTGGTGTAAATATTTCTTAAACCAAAAGTTAATTAATTAAGACTGATAGTGATACCCATTCAACTATTTTTGTTCCTGAATATTGAAAACAATATCGTAAGGTAGGGGAGGCCTACAATATTATTAGAGCTAAGCTTTTGTTGTAAATAATTCAATTTGATTCTAGCATTAAAGTTACTATTTACCATACTCAGATCTCAGGGCAGCCTCTCTCGTTGCCACGGGTCTTGGTTCAAATCCAGGTTAAGACATGGTTGTTTTGTCGCCCAAGCACCAGAGTCTAGGAGGGAAGCCCCCTCACTGGTTGTGCTGTTGTGTGACTTTCCACCCTTTCTATCTCTATCCCTTTCTCTAAGTATGAATGAAGAGGTACCCTGGCCGAGCAACAACAGAAGGGGCAGCTTTTCTCTTGTTGCCAAGGGTCCTGGTTCGAATCCAGGGTGAGTCATGGATGTTTTGTCTCCCGAGCACTAGAGTTGGGAGGGAAGCCCCCTTACTGGTTGTGCTGACGGTGTGGCTCAGTATGAATGGTGTTTGAAGTAACCTTGCTGATGATGACAACATGCATGCAGAATTTGCTTCTTGCGTGGCCCTACCACAGGTTTGGTTAAGTGTTGTGAGTTTTGTTTGCATGTAGTTACCTGATTTTTAGTGGCCATTATCTGCTTGATGAGTCCCAGAAGGACGAAACGTGTTGTGGATTAAGGTAACAACTTTAAATTAGCTGCAGTTGTCATCAGCAGGTGAAAAGTTTTGTCGCCCCCAGCCCTTCAGGCTGGGATTTATGTTCTCTTTGCTTTCCCAACCTGTCAACCCTTCTTCAATCTCAGATCTAATATTGTGTAGAGATAAATGTGCAGTAGTAGGCCCCTACAATGTTGCGATAACTATTCACCCTCCTGATTATTTCACTTCTAATCATTGGATTGGTGGATGATAATGCTAGTTTGTGCAGAGTATAAACAGTTATCAGGGCATTGTTGTTGGCAAAATCCAGGGATTAAAGAATTTAGTATAGTATAAAGTAGTAAAGTAAAGTATAAATCATGCAATAAACACTAAATCCAATAACCTCAGCCTAATAACCCCACTTGCGAAACTCACATTAACTCAAAGACACGCCGTATTTTTAGGGCCCAAACTATTTAATTCCCTCCCATTACCAATAAGAACCACTGTACGAAGCAGTCGATTCAAAATTGATCTAACGAAATGGTTGGCCTGCTGTTCACAACAATATATTGAAGATGTAACCAACAACGTGTTATCTAAATAAGAGTCATATTATAACTCCTGCTTGCCATTCCCGCGGTTCTAATTCTTCATTATTTATGACTATACCCAGCATTGTATTAATTCTGTTTGTGTTAGTATTGTTTTAAAAAAAAGTTATCTGTGTGTACATATCCTATTGTTATAGTTATAATTATAATGTATCCTCAAATGTAACAGATTGTTATCGAACGGTTTTTTGTTTTTAATTTTTATGCTTCATAGCAATAATTTCATATCAAAATAAATAGTATAGGTGAAATGAGTTGTTATAAACTAATAATAGTAATTTAGTTTTTACTTTACTTTTTACTTTTTACTTCTTACTTTTAATTTTTACTTTTTACTTTTTACTTTTTACATTTTTACTCTTTAGGTATTACTTTTTACTAAAACCAACATTAAATTCTCTGTACAATTACCTCTAGGAACTGCTCTCGTTCAAACTATGTTTTTGAGGGCAGCACACTAGAATATATCTTTTACCTGTTGCAATTACCATGTAATGTACTACTGACACAATAGGTAGCCGGAACTGGAATTAAAGCTCTTTGACTAATTGCCATCTGACTAGTGCAGTCAGTGGCCACCTTCCTGTCTTCTGAGTAATCAAGACATTGTGTCAAAACTCGGAACGTCTCTCGTTTTCTACACTAAGTCATGTAGATATTATTTCACGTCACTGTTAATCTATCAAATTTGGCAGCCTACATCACCTCTTGCAGTTAAGCTGTTGGATCCTATCCCAACAATCAATACTCCAGCCTAGTGGCATTCTATCAACAAAACCTTGGTCTCCCACATTTATTGTTAAAGACTACCACCAATATCAAAACCACGCAAAATTACTGTTTTTTAGTGATATCTTGAGAACGCTGCAAAATATCGCAAAACTGTTTGCAAACAGCTTTGTGGTTTTGTGAGGATTATAATATGCATGAAAAAATATTGTAATGTGATGGTAATTAAGTTTTTTTTAAAATACGTAATTAATTTAATGCATATCTGAAATACAAACCACACTATTTGAATATTTTTGCTTGCATTATAGTTTTCTAACAAAACCACATAGCCGTCTGCAATCAGTTTTCAGATATTTTGCATCGTTTTTGAGATATCGCTTTAAAAAAATGTAATTTCACGTGGTTTTAATATTGGTGGTAGTCTTAAACCTTAACATTTGTAAAGGTTTCTGGGGTTGGATTCCTGCACAATATTTTGAACTCTTACTAACCCAGGGGTACAGAACAACGAGATGGTATTTTAAATGACCACTACCGATGTCAATTACAGTAATAACTAATATGGATAGAACTTTAAGCCTAAACTCTTCTTAACCCAGGGTTAAATTGCACAGAAATCCATATCTAGGTGGTCAATTGGTTTATGGTGTACATGAGACACCTGAGGGCCTATTTACCGACTTAAAACGACAATTGTCGAACGCTAGTGATAACTTGGTAAATAGAATAAATCATGCTAAAACTTATTGATCGTCATTGAAAACTTACTAGTAAACTCCCCGTGCGCATAATTTCCAGTTTCCAATTGTCGCTGTCAACCGACAAGTTGTTGTTTCAGTTAGCAAATAGGCCCCCTGGGATCAAATCCATGGTTAGGTTATGGACCTATGGTATGGTTGATTTTGTAAGTTTTTGAATCCACAATAAGCTCAGAACCTCCCCGGAACGAAATAGAACGAAATAACACATTTAAAATAACTAACCAAGGTCACTCACGACACAACAATTGCAAATTTTTGAGTCACACTTCCCGACTCTTCCTCAAGCAGAGGCTAACTGACGCCCAAGTTGTCTTCTCTGGGCTGTCGAGGCCCTGTTGTGTAGTAAGCGACCTTGGTTATTTGTTTCAAATTATGTGTTATTTTGTTCTATCCCTTTATGTTCTTTCCGCACTACTAATAATATCTTGAAAGGAAAGTTGTTTAGTATGTACAGTAGTTTCAATGTTAGTAGTAATTAAAATTACTTTCTTCTTTCAATATTTAATTCTTTATATACACTTCAAGAGACATTAAAATAAGGTAGCCTTCATTCTCTTTAAATTAATACGTCGTCACCATCATAAGTTATAAAATTACTGGTGACTTATCAAGAATTTGTATTTACGGACGATAGGTTTGAGACATGTTAGCCAAGATGTCCATGGAACTGCACTGTTGACGGAATGGACATGGGCCGACCTCAAGTATAAAGTAGTCCGAATGAAAGAATACAATCCTCAAATCAAAACAACATATAAAAAACACGTAATACAATGATATACGAGAAGAAGGGTTCGAGGTGCACGCTAGTGTGTACGAATGTGTGCGGCGACCAGTCATGATCATCACTCTCCTGTCGCATGGAATAGTTTTAGTTACCTTGGCGTTCGGCTCGGCTCCTCTAGTTGAACTTGCACTTGGAGAAGTCCATCTCGGGATGCTGTTCCATGAACCTAAACAACAAGACACGCGCATTCAATGTTTGGATCCTATACACTTAGTTTAACTTTATGGATTAAGCGTATCACTCACTGAGTTCATAGAATAATTTGATGCTAATTTTAGATACCTGCGCTTGATAATTTTAATTTACTAACGTACGTCATAGTGTGGGGATAAAAATAAAGCCCAAAGATTAAATGCATTGGTACATGCAGGGGGTCGAAATAAACTTTTTTTGCCACTAGCCCTTTGGGTAGGGCTGGGCAAGAAAATTGATATTTCGATACGATATCGATAAGTGGAAATATTTTCGATATCGATATTTGGCTTCATATCGAAATATCAAAATTTGCACAAAAAAATGCTAAATTTCGTAATTTTGGTGGAGGTGCCGGGTAGGGAGTTGAAATAAATTAACCAGGCTGGTGCATATGGTGGAAGTGCCGGGTCATAAAACTCGATTGTGGGATCGTAAAAATAGTTAGATTGGGTTTATTATCAACCCTATTTGGCCACAAATTATAAAAAATAGACTCACTTTTTTAATAATTTTTTGATTTTTGAAAAAAAAAATCGTGTGATAACGATAATTGAATGATATGTCCTAGCCCAGCCCTACCATTGGGCTAATAGCAACAATTGTCCTCTAGCCGGAGAGCATTTTACTAGCTCGCAATCAGGCTATTGATGCAAAACGATCGTAGTGATGACAATATTTGCCGGGTTTGACAAGTGGGTGTGGGGGACTAGGGAGTGACTGAAAACAAATTTTCACCATAATATTAATAATATTAGCCTAAATTAAGAGATCTTTACATTGTTTACATATTTAGAACGATTTTCCATACTAGTTAATGCACAAATACTAAAAACTCGTTATTATTTCGGTGCAAAATATTAAGAATTTTTTAACAGCAATTGGGAACTTTGGAAAAAGTACTCGTCTGTCGGACAAAAGAAATGAGATTTTTACTACCCTCGGACGAGCATTAATTTTGACCCCTGGGTAAATAAATATAGGATGGATAAAACTTATTTAAAAGTAAAACTACAACTATGCATTTCATAAAACTTTGCAATGAGACACCCAACTCTCCACAGGTATATCTCTCCCCTAGCAGGGAAGGTGGGTAGATGGGTGGCGGGTTGTGTGCGAGATTGTGGGGCAGTTAAGGTTGAATTTGATTGGATATTGCTTAACGTCTCATATTTATGCAACTTGGCTAATCGAGACGAAGGAAGGGACGTAAGGGATGACGTGGGGGGACAAGGGGTGGACAGGCCTGTGCTGGTCAAAACCAGCCACGAGCGTATGGGGAGGGCAGGGGTTCCCCCACGTCGTGGTCGTCTCCGAACGTGTTGTCATTGTCGTCGCCGTCGGGGAGGTAGTCTAAGGGAAGGGAAAGTTCCCCGACGACGACCCAGAGCTCGCCATTAGTTTCAGGGAGATAACTCCCCTAATCACGGGCCAAACCACGAGAAGGTTGCGAGTTGGAATTTGATTGATCTACATTTTAGACAAATAAATACATATTATTGGTAAAGTATGTGGAGTATGGTGTTCTACAAGAGTTTTCATCAAATCCAAGGTCATTTGTGTAGTGGTTGTTCCACAACTATTTGCCAATTATTAAAATTTAACAAATTTAAAAATTGTAATGTCAATTATTTCTTTGTGCATGCAACTGTACACGGGCACTCACTTCTTGATGACGTCCTGTTTCTTCTGCTCGTCGGAGGTGGGCAGGCCGAGCTCCTTCTGTCGCTGGTCGTACATCATCTTCTCGACGAGACCTCGAGTCTCGCCGTCCAAGTCAGAGAGCTTACTGGGCTCGGGGTTGATCTTACGAGTGCTGATCTCAGTGTCCGTAGACACCAGCTTGCTCCACCACTCCATCTTGTTTACCTGCCAAAGACATAGCAATATTTTATAAGTTCAGGGGGCCTGCATTTATTACATTTTCAAATTCCTAGACTTTTCCAGGTGATCAAAACTAAACATCATACATTTTCAGACTGAAAAATTTGGCAGTCTTTGATAATGCAGTAAAATTAGTGAATTTATTTATCCTTAGAACAATTGGAGTAGTAGCAAATCTCAAAGAGTGTCTGAAACATGGCACAAAAAATATATTTTGGCTTGTGAGTTTCAAAAGAAGAGAGGTAAATTAAAGAAAATTCTAAATAGGGATGCACACTATTATTGCACGATATTATTGATCGATAATCAATAATGGATATTATTTCGATAATCGATAACCAAAATTCATTATCAAATATCGAAATATAAAAAATTGGTCAATAGTGGCACAAAACAAACTATAAAGACGGAAATTATTTTACGTTGTGCCATGCACTGGCTGGGCTGATGGTCTCACACTCGAGATTTATGTTTAGAAATGAGGTATCAGTCGATTAGCATTAGCATTAGTTGTTTTCGGGCACTTTAACAGCTAAGATTATTCGCGCCTCCAAGATAAAACAATTTCTGTAAGTGTGAGTTATCACCATGTATACTTCTTTCCTAGGGGAGGAACGTAAGGGAAGACGCGGGGGGACAAGGGGTGGATAGGCCTGTGCTGATCAGAACCAGCCACAAGCGTATGGGGAGGGCAGGGGTTCCCCCACGCCGTGGTCGTCTTCGTCGTGTCATCATCCGTCCGTGTTGTCATTGTCACCGTCGGGGAAGTAGTCAAAGGGAAGGGGAAAGTTCCCCAACGACGACCCAGAGCTCGCCATTAGTTTCAGGGAGTGAAACTCCCCTAATCATGGGCCAAACCATGAGAAGTTTGCGAGTTGGACTTTGATGGCCCAGTTTTTTTTTTCAGGTATCAGTCGAAAACGGAAGCCAAACACACCGAAGGCAGCGAAGCAGCAAACGGAATGCGATTGTATTGATTTGACTTACACTTGCCACACTTGAGGTTCCATGATCAGGCTTTGTTGGTGATATCGATATTATCGATAATATTGATTTGATAATGACATTATTTACCATTTAGATAGTCGATAATGAAAAAGTATCAATGTGCATCCCTAATTCTAGAATTGTATACACCCTGCTAGTGAATCAACGTTTTATATTTACAATAAATGAATAGAATAAGGCTACACTTGTGGGTCGCATATCCCGTTGCAATGAACATATTATTAAAAAATATATAAATAAATACATATTATAGTGGCAAGAAGCGAGTACTTGTAATGCAAATGAAAACAGCTCACAATAATAATAATAACAAATAAAAAAATACAATAATAAATAGAAATTATCAAAATTAATAACTATTTAATGTGTGTAACTCTTCCATAAGAAGTTAAATTTAAATGTGTTCTTGTGTGCTTTATTAATTAATTAATTAATAATTATGAGGTGAAAAAACAAGCACATTTAAAATTTTAGCACATTTAAAATGTTTGGTCTTTGTCAGTACTGCCTACAAGTACAACCCACCTTCTCCAGGTTGATAAGCACGGTCTTCTTGTCTTCCAGCACCCAGGTAGACTCCTCCAGTTTGATCTCCGCGTAGAGGTCACCGTCGATGATCGGAGGGTGACCCTTGAGGCCGCACGTCAGGTGTTTCTTGGCGATGTTCATTACGAGATCGCGCGGCCGGATGGCAAATGCTGCGTCGATCGTCACGCGGAGCTGGAGACAAGGAGAACAAGACCAGGGTTATTAATACGGCCTCGTAGTTGCAATAAACTTTTCATTAATGAAGCATTGATTTTTTTTTTAATATAAATTTATAAGTAATATTTATTCAGCGTTTATCATTACAAGGAGGATATCGAACAAGAATAAGCAAACAAACATACAAATTTCATCCAGGATATATCTGTTTCACAAAAAATTGGCAAAATTAGTCAAATTAACGAAAAATTTAATTATGTACAACTGTCTCTACAAATTAAACCAATTTTATTAATATGAATAAAGAAATATAAAAAAATTCCATTTATAATATAGTAAACTATAGAAGAGTGTTGCTAGAATAGATTTGAATTAAATTATTTGAATTAAATAATTTGACACTTATTTTGAATACCATTTTTTTATTGACAAATAATTGAAAGTCATCCATAAATTATCAGAAAAAAAAAAATTACATTAATTATGCAGTGGAAATGAAGACAGATAACACGGAGGACATCATTACAACAGTAACAAAGTTCAAGGTCAAACAGCTAGAGGTCACAAGGGGGAAAGGAAGGGAGAAATGTTAGGGTTAAAAAATTAGAAGTACCAAAGAGAGGTCGCGAGTCACTCTTTCTCGACACAAATTTAAAAAACAAGTTAATAGATTTTTGTTATGTGCATTTGGTGACATAATCCTAAACACATTATATTTATATCCAATGGTAGAGACACAATTCAGTAAGGTTTAGATTATTTTAGTCCTAGCTTTTATCCGATAATCCATGTTCTCCACAATGGTTTGTGGTGATTAATATTTTACATTAGAAGTTATTGGATATTGTTTTTGAGAAACACAGACGAGTGAGCGAAGCGAATACGAATCTATAACGTCACTTGATCGGGTCTTCGTCATGACTAATGTGTCTGTCAAATGTTGAATGTGAAATGCCTGTCTGTCCATCTGTCCTGTCTGGTCCCATACGGCCGTACGGACAAATAGATTGAAATTTTAAACAGACATATGTTACCAGGTAACTGAGAACTGCTAACAAAATGATCAAAATCCGTTGCGATTTAAACCTACAAGAAATAATAGATTAAAAATAATCTAAAATTTGTAGGATTTATTTTAATGACAAAGGTTTTGTTTTTGATAAGTCGTTTTTATCGAATCATTGTGGCTGTGATTGTATGCAGTGACCAAGGTGTATGGAATCGTGCACGCTCAAAGTACCCACAATTCTGCTCGGATATTGCGTAAACCTTAGAATATTTACAGGTATTATGAACTGGCTAGGTTTTCCATAGTGTTGTCACAGTTTATGTAGACTACACTGCGTTATATGCATTCCAAAACATGTTTAATAATTTTTTAAATACTAGGAAAACGCAAAAGTCGTTGTTAGACGAGTGAGCGAGTAATGTGTTGAGTACCTGGGAACATTTGCATTTAAGTTTGATAATTAATAGGGTTTTGATTTTAGTTGGTATAAGGGCAAGTCAACTGTAAGACCGTAATGCACCACACTATAGCTTATGATAGGCTAGAGAGGTCTTAGGTAGGGGGAAGAAAGAAAATGTTCCCAGGTACTCAACACATGGCTTACTCACTCGTCTAACAACGACTTTGGCGTTTTCCTAGTATTAATGTGAGTGTTGCTGTCAGTTAATTTGGAACATGAGATCTTTTTTTGTCTTTGACGGTTTATGCGGTAATATTTCACCTTCCATATCTTGCAACTAATCATTTCCTGGCGTAAGCTGTAGTTTAATCAAATATATGATAACCTTGATACCAGCCTGATAATATCCAGTTTTCTTCGTTTCCAAAACCAATTTAAACTAAAGCCATGGTATGGTTAATTTTGACAATTATTTGTTTATGGAAATTTAATCTCAATTTCCTAATGAAAGTTCACATAGCAAAAATCACATCGCCCACTTACACGTCTAACAACGACTTTGGCGTTTCCCTAGTTAATTTTCTTAAAATAATTTTTACGTGGAAAGCCAGCCTAGGGTGTTGTTCATGGCCCTCTTCAGATGCCTAATTAGGTATTTTGATGATAGGACGATTGTGAAGGGATGTTCAAGGGCTGTTTAAGAGGACTCAATAACTTGCTAGGAAAAAAACCTTCAGTCAGGATTGCCGGCAGATTTGAATCCGGGACCTCCCGAATCAGAGTCCAACACTGTCGGTCATTGTTGTCATAATAAAACACAAAAAACACAATTTATGTATTTATTTATTTATTTTAACAAGTCTTAAACAGCATACATACATACACTTAGTTCTAGCCCTCATTGGTCAATACCCTCTACAATGCCAATACATATTCTTCTCAGTGCTGTCTGTTTTATTCTTTAGCATTCTTAGCTTTTTTGGCAACGAATGTATGCATCTTTTTCATGAGAATTTTTAAGAAGTTTGGACTCTGTAATTCTGCAATTGTCATTGCCGCTAAGGAGTCAATCTTAGCCTGAATAAACATGAGACGATTTATCGACCCGGCAACTTCCCTGGGGAAGTTTTCCATTGTTATTTCCCCCATTTTCTCCATGAGTATACGGTCCTCAGTTATTTCTTTGAATGCGTTGTAATAAGCTGCGTCCTCATCTGTGTATTCACTATCTTCATCATACTTCTTCACGATAACAGCCGGTAGATCATCTCTTTGTAGATCTTCTGGTGTTAGGGACCTAACGACGCGGATTAAGTGATCAGAATATTCGGTAATATCCTCGTCTGGGAACTTCCTCCTTATAACTAGCATAGCTGGGATGAACATCCATTCTTTTTCCTTTAGCTCTGATAGTTCTATATTTTTCTTCATGAGTCTGGTCGCGAAGATGTCTTCGTCGGTGGCAGACAATTCACGGAGCGTCCTTGCATTACCTGAAATCAAAGAGCTTATATAAACGTTATTATCAACTAATTTTGTTTTGTTGTACCAATAAATTTTTCTTGGAAAGCCTACCCAGGGTCTGGTCCCAGGTATGTTGCGGATTAGACAATTGTGAAGGGATGTCCGAGGACTTTTTTTAAGGGGACTCAATCCCTTGCATTCGCATTAACGACTGAGAAAAACCTAAAAAAAACTTCAGTCAGGATTGTCGGTCTCGACGAGATTCGAACCCGGGACCTCCCGAATCGGAGTCGCTCGAGCAAACACTGTCGGTATTGTTGTACCACCTCTTTGTTGAAAAGTGAATAATTAGGTGTTCAATTCAATCTATCTGATTTAGGTAGGTGAATCTGAATATTATTCCAGTCTTCTATTGAAAGGAGTTAAAGATGACCATAATATCATCGACAATTTTCACAAAGAACTTACATAATATTGTACTTCACATTTACTCCATAGTAACCAGTGTGCAGAAGGTAGTAAAATCTTCTCTGTAATTCATCATCTTCTTACGATGATATAATCAACTAGGAATAACGCTAAGTCTCTGGCGTTGAGGATGAGCTCTAACAGTGTTTAAGTTGATCAGGAATATTCTTTTGCATCCTTTGTTTTGGCTGCCGACCTTGTAAATGATTGTGGGTGAATTCATTTTTCTTTATCTGTATTTATATTTTCTTACATTTGACGCTATTTCTATGGTTCTGGCAACTTTTCACATTTTTTTGCATACGAACTAACATACATATTTAATGTACGTATAATATCAACTTTGTTCCTGTTGTCAGAATTTTCCAATGGACACCGTAAAGATCGCATCAGTATAGCGTATAAAAATTGTGGATGTCCGAGGACTTGGCTAAGTTTCATCTTTTTCATTAAAGCACTGAAAAAACCATAAACAAAACTTCATGGATGTTGAGAGATTGAACCCCCCCATTGATCAGATTTGCCAAAGGCAAAAACTTCGGTACTGTTCGAAAAATAATTGTAAAAGTAATATTGTGAAATATATTCTATCGATTTACGCAAACTGCAAGTATTCAAGTTTCATGAAAACAAGGCGAGTGTCAAATTTAAAAGATCCATAATGCCGTTTCCGAGAGAGTCAAAAAGACAGAAAACAAAAAATAACTTCAAATAGATAAACCCGACTAAAATTTGGTGGCGGTAAGGAAATATCTTCTGTCTGTAATTTCTAGTCTCTATCCAATATTGTTAATTGCTATCAGTGATTTGGTTCCAGATGTAAATTAATGTCCAAGTGCCTATTATCCCATGAAATTTCACCGCAATATATTCCAAGTGCCTTTCTGTGTAAGGATTACTAGTAGTAGGGCAGTACAGAGAAATACTTATGTATCTTAATTAAACCCAGCCAATAGGAGTTTTTAACGTATTTTTGGGGTATTTGGAGTTTTGGTTTCAAAGAAACTTGATAAAGTCTATCGTTTCAATGCATGCATTCAAAAGAATGGTACACAGATCTCTTCCTATTAAGTATAATCTGATCTCTTTGCCAAACTCATAATGCAAAACTTTGAATTGTTTGAAACGCTACTGGTTATATTGTAATATACGTGCAGGAATAAAATGAATTGAATTGAAGAACTACCTTCAAATCCAATCAATTAATAAATCCAATATTATATTATTCCTAAGGTTTTAACAATAAATTACAAACAGTATTAATTTAAATAAAACAAATCTCCACTTTGTACTGTTTTCTTAAATGGGATTTTGGGTCAAAAACCCACATTTTTTTCCCGGTCTGAGCAAAATTTTTCAACTCGTGGCTACAGTCGACCTCATAATATAGTAAAGAGTTGTCATCCACGAATTGTTTTTTTAATACTTGAAATATGGTTGTTTGGTTTCTTACCCTCAGAAGGCAGATGCACTGCCCACACGGCTGCTACGAAGAACGAGACCCAGAGCTTCATTGTGGCGGTGACAGACTTCTCAGACGACGCTCGGACACAGTATACACTGGCTCAGACAAACACTAGGGTTATATAGGCCCAGATATCCAGGCCAACTTCCGGCCTTTAAACTGGCGGGAACAAATTTAAAAAAAATTACATTGGAAAAAAAATCGTCCCAAATTATTTCCAATTTTTTTCTACTTTTAGTTTTATCTTACTTGATTAAATTGTTATCAAAACATAAAATAAATATTAATTGTTCTGATATTTCGGCTCTGAATATTGTAAGCTTTCTCTTTGGTCTTTACAATAGTTTAAAAAAAATTCGTGTGCTCTTTTATCAGTTTTCTCTTGGGCATTTATAATCGTTTTAATTATAATGTGAGTATTGTTATCAGTTAATTTGGGCATGAGATGTTTTTTTCTTTGACGGTTAATGTGGTATTATTTCACCTTCCATATCTTGCAACTAATCGTTTCCTGGAGTAAGCTGTGGTTTAATCAAATATATAATATCCTTGATAACAGCCTGATAATATCCAGTTAACTTTGCTTCCAAAACCAACTTAAACTAAAGCCACGGTTAATTTTGACAATGAATTGTGTATGGAAATTTAATCTCAATTTCCTAATGAAAGTTCACACGGCGAAAGTCACATTGCCCACTCACTCGTCTAACAACGGCTTTGGCGTTTTCAGTAATAATGTAACGTTCACTTCCCATTATTTGACCGTGGTAAAGTTATCATCGACAAATCTCGATCGTCCAAGTGAAGCATAATCTAGATTCTAGACTGTAGGCCTATCAATACTCCTCTATCCACCAGGATTTATCTTTAAATAATTTAATACCTTTGTTTTAATGTTTACAGTTAACAAAAAAAGAAATTAAAAACAACACAAAAACATAAAAGTATAACATTACGAGTTGATGTAAATATAAAGACAAATCAAATGATATTAGAAGACCCTCGTAAGATATAACCGCTGGTGTGCGGATGTCTAGAATAATAAACATGATATCAAGCGGAACTCATGCATCAAACAATAAGTCGAGGACAGAATATTTACATGCAATAATACAAGAAGATTTTTAGCACAAGATAACAAAAAAATTAATAAACAAACTATACCATTAATTTTAAGACAGTAATCAATTCATCAGAAAAAAAATAGATTCTGGACGATTCAATTAATCTAAGCCCTACTTGATGAATGGCGTCGGTTTGAGACCCGGCGCCAAGGTAGGCAGGTGGGTGGGTGTGGCAGAGGTGTGAACCGAGGCAGAAAGCTCGCCCGTTCCAGTGGATGAGCGGTCTCCCCCGCACTAAGAGTGCGCGAGAGAGAGAGAGAGAGAGAGAGAGAGAGAGAGAGAGAGAGGAGGAAGAGTGCGGGGAGAGAGATGCGAGAAGAGAGAGTGGCATAGGTCAAGACACACGTGTGGTGTGGCATAGGTCAAGACACACAGCACGAGCGCGTTCATTACCAGGTGAGAATATGTAGTGGCAAGGTCACTGCGGCTCGTTGGTGGTCGTAGGGTAGACGAGAGAGACGACGCCGTGTGACATTTGCAGAAGACGAGTGCGTCGAGGAAAACCTTCACAGTCAACACTGACGACGACGACGACGACCGGTAACAACAACAACAACAACAACGACGACGACGACACAACAATGACTACAGCAATAACGACGACGACGATATCAAAAACGGAGACTATTACAACAACAAAACGAGGATGACGACGTCAAAACGAGGACGACGACGCGGCTATAATGACAACAACACAAACAACGACGACAACTACAGCGATAACGACAACGATAATGACAACGACGGCAACCAAGAATCACCACACACCAATTGAAATACAAGCAGCAACGACGACTGCAACGAATACGACGACGACGAGAAGATTAAGAACAACAATCCGGAGTAAAGTGTAACAGAAAGCACCTAAACTAACCGACAAGTGTTGTCTGCGATCTAGATGCAAAGCAGATGCACTGGGTTCAAGTCTCAGTAGGCGTTATCTTGTGTGTGTAGCAAGCATAAGAACTAAGAAGAGGATATTAATGTCATGGGCAAGACGAGGATGATACAAGACGGATACAAGTTCAAACGCCAACTAGATTCACTAGTTCAGACTTGGAATAGTTTACTTTCATCTAGCTACATCCACTACATTTCCAAGCATGTCCCTATATCCCAACCAAAGTACTCTACTGCAGGGTTATCACCATTTCTCCAATCTTGGTTTATCTTTTCCGTTTTCTCCTCGATTCGTAGTTTTTAAATACACACAATGGAGATTGCGTATAGTAGATTCAAGTAGCTGAGAAAGGGATTTGTGCGAATTACCCAACAATTCTAAATTTGATTTGTGGTTTTGACACGACCATGTACGGGGGTAGGGTAGCGCCAAGGCTAGGTAGGGGTCATGTCAGTGTTGCTGTGTGGTGGGCAATGAATGATATATCCCTCCCAGATTCAGAGGTTGGGAAACGTGCCGCAATTAGTTAGAACACGGATTTGGTCTTCTTGGAAGGAATTATTGTGGGTGACGATAGAGGCGTTGGAGAAGGGGCGAGGGGGGGGGGAGATTTTAGTCACGGATAAATTTAGCTGAGAAGACATATTCATACAATACGCAAAATTGCTGTAAACAGTGGACTTGTCTGTTGAATGGGATAACTTCACATGATTCTGTGTGGAAATCATTAGTTTGGTAGCATTGATACAGAAATATTATATGTTTAAAACTTTGAATCAATATAGTTTTCATGTTTGCACTGTCTGAATAATAATATCATATTTTAATTTTATTTGCAAGATCGGCAGCCTAAAACCTTGGAGAATGTTTGAGTGCTTTCCATTTGTATGTTATTTTAGGGAGCGAAGCGTATCATTATCACCTTCCTGTCCGCCAGCCCGTCTGTGACATTTCTCACAAAATGAAACCAAATGAGACCACCTTTTGACATGTGTTTTTTTTTTGGTGACATTGCCCTTTAACAAAAAAGCTACAATGTGTTTGATGACTATGAGAGGGGGTCCGCTAGCGTCTCCCAAACTGTACTTACAAATATCCGGCACCTCCACCACCAACGGCATTTCAATGCACAAACATAAAATAATTTTTAGTTTTATATCCCACTTTGTACTCGGCACCTCCACTAACAGAGAGATTTGAACAACGTATTTGTTCTTATAGGTAGCTTCGCTACGCTCCCTCTTTTTCGCACTCCCGTACCCATGTTTGTAGAAAAAATAATCAAGTATCACTTTAAGTACATTGACTGCTAGATAATGATGGTGGTACAACCTCAAACCCATCATCAACGAGATTTGAACTACGTATTGTTCTTCGACGATTTATTTTTAGGTAGCTTCGCTTCGATCTCTTTTTCGCACTCCCGTACCCATGTTTGTTGGATGAGCGAAGCAAAGACTTCAATTTCACTGACCCCCCAAAAAATTTGCTCCGGTTTTATTTTTTTGTCTGTTTGTTCGCTCTCTACCGGACAAACGGCATATGCGATCTTGATGAAATTTGGAGGGGACCTTCGAAATCTCTGAACTTAGACCTGCCACGTTTTTGGGTACAATCGAAGAAATATTTCTCATAAATATCGTACTTTTACGATTTTTTTTCGATTTTTAGTGCGATATTCTCGTGACATTTGGGTCGATTCTGACCAAACAGGTGGGGCTAGAACCTTCATATTTCACATGGACATTAAGGTAATGGTGATGTATTGCTTTTTGAAAGAAAAAGTTGAAAAAATTAGCCATAACCCATATAAATAAAGGTTTTGTATACAATAACAATTAGCATGTAACAATAGAAACTTGACAACAATCACCTACAATACATTCAACAAGCACTTGATAATTCCCACGCAAACTAAAAACTTACAAAAAAGCTCATCCATCAACGCGACTAAAAAAAAACGTTTGCGAAGATTCCTAATAGAAATAAAATAATAATCAAGTATCACTTCAAGTACATTGACTGCTAGATGGGTAAAACCTGAAACCCATTATCAAAGAGTCTCCCAATAATCCTTGAGAAACCACCAAAACCGAACGCGACACTACGCATACCAACCAACACATCCACACGCAATAAACAAACCACTTGTTATTCGCGCGACGACACTATCTCCGTCACGGTGGCCACCGGTCAGTCGTCGCCGGCGTCGCCCAGGTGTCCGTCCTTGGCCCACTGCTGTTCCACGCACGCGGCGGGGGCGTGTCGCAGGGGTCACTGCTGGGTCCACTCCTGTTCTTATAAGGGACGACACGACCGTCAGTCACGGCCTACTATTGTACGCGTGTACTACCATCGGATTACACGGCCTCTAGGTGTAATTTGTTATGTTAATAGGTGTCACGATCGCGACTCTTCGATATTGCATTGTGATATTATACAGCTCGCTTCGCACGGCGATGCATCAACAAGCACATTATGTATACAACGGGGTCTTCTGCTCGTGTATGATTTAAATAAAGCTACATTCCTCACAGATAACTCATTCCCACTCTTGTTGCCTTCGGTTTACGATCCTCTCTATAGCCCATAATTAACTGCAATGCACCATGGACGTATATTATGTAAATAAACCATTGTAAATTATCATAAATTAATAATATTATAGATGAACGTAAATAAATTAATAATATTGCCAATAAATAATAATAAATAAATAATATTGCCAATAAATAACAATAAATTAATATTATTGCTCTGGATTTCATCTAATGATGCTCACAAGAAGATTTCACTTTATTATGCAATTTCTTCTTTGAGATGAATGCGACAACTGATTTGAATTGCAACAGTTGTTTGTTAACGATGCAAGGAACGGTAATTACAACATAAATACAGTTTGACAATCGATATTAACCAATCGCTAAACAATTACTCTCTTACATATGACTACATAAAAAGGAAAAGTATTTAGGTAAGGAATTAATTTTATCGGCAGCAAGCTCACGTCTTCTTAGCCTTACATTACTTTTAGGCCAAACAACGAAGGATTGTTTCAGGTTTCTGCAAAAATTCCGAGCGAGGTGATTTTTCGTTCTAAATCGTCTCTAAATGGTCCTTCGTTGCTTTGTGTATTACTGTACACTAACAAATTTCTTTACAAAGGTGTCTATATAATTTTCTCTACGCGATAATTTGTCAAGTTTTTGAATTCCTCACGTCAATTACACGAAAACTCACAATAATGTGAATGATGTACTGCATTTAATTAGGTCAACCTCTCATCTCTTCAAATTCTTGAATATTCCTGTTTCCAAACGATCCCTTAAAAATTAAATTTTCCCATAAAATATTTTACCCTTGAACCATATTTAGTTTTATCTGCATACATTAAGATTCAATTCTAGCATCACACATTATAACTATTTTAAATCTCATTGTTTTAAGAGCAAAACAAACAAATCCCATAACCACGTAATCTGAATTTAATTTCTCCATGAGCTATAAGTTTTACACAATACCCCTCCTTAAAAACTCAATAATTTTTTCTCGTGCAGTAAATTCTTGTCTCGTTTCGTCAATGCGATTAGGTACGCACGTTCAATGTCGGTGTGACGTCATAGCAACGAGGGGTTGCGCAAGGATCGAGCATGCGCTCCGTGCAGAACGCAGCGTAGTCATGGTGTGTGCATGCGCTGTGCACGCGGGCTGCAACTAGATTTATCGTGAAGAATGTATTGTGGGGGGGGGGGGCAAGTTTAGGCACGTACAGATTATAGTTTTCAATAATTATCCAGCAAGAAAAAACCCACTAAAACCAAATATAAATATTAACAATAATAACTCTTTCTTCTGTGATAGCGAATAGCGATACCTCAAATTATGTATTATTACTGTGACGTCATAGTTTCTATTTAAAACAAGCCCGGGTACCGAAATACCCAAAACAGAGAGCGAAGTCCGCCGAAGAAGAATACAAAATTGAAATGATTCGTCGTGCGCTGATGTTTTTGCTCGCGGTTGTGCCTCTTGAAACAGCATTCAAAATGGTGGAGGCGCCGGGTCAAGCATTTTGAAAGCTGTGATATTTATATGCTTTTCGCTGATACTTTGGTTAATCTATATTAAATATATCCATCCACATACATATGGTGGGGGCCAGCCCCAAAGCTATTGTCTTCAAGGGATGTCCATACCCACATAAATAAAGTACGCATTTTTGTAATGCCTTTCATCCTACTACCTTTATGGTCATCTATAATTATAGCATGGGGCATTCTCAGATGTAACTTATCTTTTATTGGGTACTTAATAACGTCTCTATTGTTTTAATATTCAATATTGCTATTTGAGACGATGGGGGGTTTAGGACATCCTACAAAACCACATGTCTTAAGAGGGGTTCGAGCCCACGTCCTCCTATAGTTGCATACGCTTCGAACGCGCGCCCTAATCGTGTGAGCCACCGCGGACTGCGTAAATTACTCCGTCTTTATCTTTTATTTTATCTCAAGTTTGTAAAATGCAAACACTTTTTGTTCAAACTAAAGCTATTTAAGTACGAGAAACCATATTCGAGGCTTAAATTTGTTTTGTCCAAAACAATTATGGGAGATAACTATCGTGGATAATTATGAAAACAACTTAAAGATCGTAGACTTAATTGAGACATTCCATTCATATTGCAGCACATGGGAACAACAGGCATGCGGGCAGTGAAGTATATATATAAGTAGCCTACACCGGGCGGGCTGTTCAGTCAAGTGAGACATAATATCGTCTATAAATAGCAAGGATAATGTTATAATAACAGTTGCTTCACACCAGCATGGCTGTCATATTCAAGACATATGTTAGATACTTATAAGGAGGCAGTCCCATCAGATTTTAAATCTGTTAAGGGTATGCGTACGAGTTTAAGTGTGACTGCTAAAATACGCATTCGAAAACAATTACCTTAAAAAGATAGAACCATGTAATAGATGAAAATTGAACGTATGCACGAATTTCTCGAATGCAGTATATTTTTGTACATGCTTGGAAGCAATAAACGGCTACAAACGCGTTCGAAGACGATAAGTATTGAACTAATCAAATAAAATTGAGCTAATTGTCGAAAAATGTTATAAAATGAGATAAAAATAATCAAAGAAATTTTGCCGATTGCAGAATGTAGACCAATCAGAACACACCCTATAGAATTGGACTTTTAGAAGTTCTATAATCTTAATAAGGAATAAAAAAATTAAAGCTTAAAAAAATTAAGAACATTAAATGTCAGTGCGCTTTTCTTTTTCTTACAATTTTTAAGCGCCCAACTTGATGACTCGTCAACTTATATTTTGCACACACTGGCTCTCGTAATGTCGAAACTAAAACCATAGAGAAAACCGTGATTGTTTTTATGACAGATCCCTGAAGTTTAATTAATCTCCGAGGACAGTAACATTGACTGCCGTGTACAATACTTCGTACTTACAATTATCAAAGAGAAACATCAAATTACATTTACAATCCAGTAGTAAAAGAACGATAAGGTGTAATCAAAAGCAATCATTATATTCTAGAAAGTGACAGAATGAAAACGACAACAAAAATAAGTAACGGGTGTGATTTTCACTGAAAATATGTTATTCCAAGTTTTACTAGACACATTTCAGCACATAGTGTACTAAATATACTCTAGCCCTTATATTTACACCTCATTTCTGTCCTTCTGTGTGTAAACAGAACAAGACCTCCGATTGAGATACGTTTTTTATACATTGCCCTTCGACAAGGATGACACAAAATGTGTTTGGTGACCCTTGAGGTCAAAGTCGGGGGGGGGGGGCTAGCGTCGTCCAAAGGGCGAATTTCTATCAAGTCGGCATCAACAACAACAAAAAACACTATTTGAATGCCGGGAGTGTTTTTAAAACCCGATTTCAATGAGTACGGTATATTTCATTTGTTTATATTAACGACTGGATGAGCTCGAGCAAACCAGACTTTGAGGCAGACAGAGGTTTAGTCTGGATTTATTACCTGTAACATTCCAAAATTTCAATTTGTGGGTGAAAATGGATCCAGAATGTATGTGAAATCAACTGGATTTACCGATCAAGCAATTTTTTAAATGGCTATTTAACGATGTAAAAGAAGTTTACCCGAGCTCATCTTAAGAAAGTCTTAAGAAAATGTTCGACACCACCTGGATTAGCTTACATCTTACAAAATACGACATTGACTGTGATATAGACACCACCCAAGTATTGTGTCAGACCACATCAATGATTCAATGAGTGACATCCTAACAGCTGATATAACATCGGTCATCCAAGCCACACAACACAAACTCCATAACGCAATACCTGTCAACGAAGTTGTGCAACACTTAATGGGCCATTAGATTATTATAACATTAGACACGCATCGGTTAGTGAATCGAAAGGTAAATCAATTCGATTCGATTCGACCTTCGATTGTAGCGATCTGCATCTCTCATCCGGCAAGAGGGGAGAGTGATAGACGGATTGTATATCAGCTGGACGGCCGGACATCAATCTTACATAGGTAAGTTGTTAGTCCGACCACAAGTCTTGCGAAACATAACGTGAATATCGACGCACCACACATCAAGGTGAATATAATGTAATTTTATTTTACATTGGAAATATCAAAAGAAAGTAACTCAAGTGTGCAAAGATTGACGCTTATGTGCCTCTCAGTCCTATATTTTTTCGTGTACATTAGGTAATTTTAAGCAAACAATTAAAATTGTAGGTGAATACCTAATACTAGATTTTTCCTGAATTTTTCGCATATTTCGGATTTTGTGTATCTCAAATACCTGCAATACTAGATAACAAATTTCCGGGACAAACCAGAATTTTGATGTTTTTTTGCAGATGTCTATTTTCAATCTTTTCGTATTTGTACCATTGGCATGGGGGAAAAATAGGGTTTAAACTAAAAAAAAGACTATTATTTACCCGCATTGAAATCGAAAACTTTATGTCCTCGTTCGAGGACGCAGGATCTGAGAGGATTGTAGTGAAAATTTTTCCTGGATGCCCGGAGAACTAGTTGGATTTGCTAAATGATGACCGTGAGCCGGTATGGTTGAAATGTTTTGCAATGATGAACATCAAACTATGTTATTTTCATGTGCGAGGTCTGTCTACTCTTTGGGAGCTCGAGCAGCAGTGCCTCACTTCTTCCAGGACTTCCTTCGGGAATAGAGAATATTTTTGATACGTACCTGTTTCGATTATAGATAACCTTAAAGCCATTTATATAACAACTGTAATAAGTCATTTTTTGTTAATTTGAATGAGCTGGATCCTTGTGGTCAGCAGCTAATACACCCAACATTTTCCAATAATGGGCTGTACTTTGTAATTTTATAATATTATAAATGCATATGACATAACATGACACGTTATATATTATATTACATATATTGTTCACAAAAACTTGAATTAAAAAAAAAACACACGGGGATATATAAAAAAAACTTGTATTCACGAACAAGAGGATCGCTTGTATCACATTTTTGGTTTTTAAAAAATTGCTTCACTTTCTCCTTGTTATACAATTGTAAACAATATTATTTCTGTAGAATTACTTTTAGGACATATTTCCCAGTCCAAAAGAGGCGATCTATACAAAATAGAGATATAGTTAAAATATTCATTCAAAAAACATAAACACGAGAGCAGAAGCCTCAGTGTATGAAACACATCATCGCCTCTCGACTCAAGGCAGATAACCTGAAGAAAACCTTTTCACTTGGCGATGTGTTTGAATTAACACGGCAATAAAACACAAGAACATAAATAATAAACCATGCACCGAGTCGAGCGTCCCAGTTTACGCGGGTTACGCAATCAGAGATACCAACCGCAGCATAATTCTCGCCCTTATCTCGCGTCGTGACAGCCGTAAGGTTGGTACGTGGGAGAATCTCGTACTCGGGGGAGTGTTCATTCATACAACAAGTATACACAATGTTAGTGGTGACGTCACGAGACTGGTTGCCCTTAGCAACCAAGAAAATCGACTCCAAACAAATTTCAGGGTGTCTACAAATTTTCCATTAAAAAATTCCCTGACTTTTCCTGGTTTTCCAGATGGAAAATTATATTTTTCCAGGCAGCAAATTTGGTATTCCCGCACATTATAATGGAGGAAAAACTATTAGGTTCGTTCGCCTGTGCTGCACTTTCTGCACGAATCTGAACTACAGCACTTTTCACCGTTCGCCTGTAGTCGTGCAAGAAGATGGTCGCTGTTCGTCTGAGAAGTGCAGACTGAACTAGTGCAGTTAGTTCATGAACTTCTGCACGCTCTCTGGAGGCGGTGCAATAGTACAGTGCAGCAGTTTAGCGCCAAAAATTGAAAAGATGGAACCAAGCTAGCTTATTATATTAATCGGGATCAAAGTAATTACTTTTTCGAGTGCGAAGGTGTATAATAGTACGTTTCATAGACACGTTTTAAAGAAAACAAAGCCTAGCCTAGGGCCTAGTCCGAAAGGGCCTGGCACAGCCTGATGTGCTGTGCTAGGCCTAGGCCCCTAACATAACCTTTAAGTTAAGTAGTGTTCTTCACAAGGTTAATTACTAATAAATATGCCTGCAAAAAACGTTCTAAGCCTAGAGTAGGCCCCTAAGAGAAGGATAAACTTGAGCACAATCTCCAGATCTGGCTGGACCTAATTGGTTCTAGCTAGGGCTAGGGCTAGCCCTCCTCAGCCCCTTACCTTTTCAATTTGCTAAGCTTAGTAGGCCTAGCACTAGGCCCTATTCAAAATAATATTATTACCTAGGCTTATGAAAACATTTCCTGTTTTAGGAGAAATTATGAAAATTGACCCTTCAGTCGACAGAACCACTTTTTGTTTTTCACCACAATACCGGTAGACTGATAGGAATAGGCCTAGCTCAGGTTATAGGCTAGGCCTACGCCAATCGAAAGATAGGGCTAGGCCTAGGCCTAGTCATTGTCAAGTAGGCCTAATGATGCCTGTTGTGTGGGCCTGGGCCTAGTGTGTGATCCCAAGCATACCCTCAGAGGCTCAGAGAGTGGTGAAAAGGGGCTAGGCCTAGCTACCCTATTTGATCAAACTTTAGATTTCCGTAATGAAAATTTGTAGGTTAAAGAAGTCAAGCCTAGACACATACATATGAAAACAAAATTCGAACTTTTGCGCCAGTGACAGTTTTGATCGTTCGTCTGTAACGACTGTACTTGATGAACTACTGCACTGTACCGAAATGAACTCACGGTGCAGTGCAGTACAGTGCAGTGCAAAGTGCAGCACAGGCGAACGAACCTATTGTCAGGTATGGGAGGGAATTTTAAACACCAGACAAGGCAAATTAATTATTAATTGTTTTTCTTTTTTTTTAAATTAGGGTTTCTATTTTCAGCAACAAAAAAGGTATTGAAATTCCTAAAATATTGTTTTTTTAAATTTCTTGTAAAATTCCAGAAAAAAAATCTCTGACTTTTCCCAGATTTATTTAAATTCCCTGACATTTCCGGGTTCTCCAGGTTCTCCAGTCTTAAAGTTGAAGACACCCTGAACTGTGACGCCTGCAGTAACAAAATACAGTAATACTCATAACTTGAACATAATAACTAAAAAATGATAGGCCTTTGTATAATATTGTATTAGTAGACCTATGATTTGATTGACAAATTACTAGAAGTCTTTTAAATTAAAAAAAAAATTAAACATATTCTAAAATATGCAAACATAACCTACAAATTAGGCCGACATTTTAATGGAAATAAAGCATTGAAACATTAATGGAATATAAGTGATTATAGTTTTCCTTCGTTGTAATAGTGTCGAACTTATCGGGGAAAAATACGCGATAAATAAAAGTGTAAATATAACTTTTAAAAGACTACGTTGAAAATACCACTGATTGGTTTCTTAAAACTTCGTTGAAAATACCACCCATTGGTTTCTTATGGGAACGAAACTGTGTTTGGAGGCAAAACACACCGTTGCTATGCGTTGCCATGGGCGGCCATGATGGAATGACGTCACTCTAGTAGTGTCTAGCATTGTTTTCTGTTTCAAAGTTAGCAATATCGAGCCATCCACGGTGGCTCACACGATTTGGGCGACGCTTATGACACTATACGAGGACACGGGTTCGAGTCCCGCGTAAAGCATACTTTTTTTGTAATTGTCTTTCACCCACATATCACCAGTTCACCACTTATCGTCTCGAATAGTAATATTGCAATACGTTAAGCAAAATATCATCATCATCATCAATATTGACAGCAAAAAAACTACAATCAGAAAATATGTAGGTGTAGCAATATGTGCATAAAGTCAGTTGTAGCCATGTTTTACCCCCGAAATTATAAGGTACACTTCAGCATCGATCAGTGTATGCCCTATTATTATGCTTTATACTTTTACATGACATTTTATACAGTTGTTGCGTAATTATATATTGTTAAAAAAACATAGACCGTCTAACTGCTAATTTTAATTACCTCTATATAATTTTTTAACAAAATTTGTAATTAAAAAAAAAACATAACTGTGTGTTTTAAGAGCTATATGTTCGTTGTGATATTCATAATGATTTCAACACTTTATCAACAAATAAGAATCATAATAATAATAATAATAATAATAATAATAATAATAATAATAATAATAATAATAATAATAATAATAATAATAATAAAATTAATTTTAAAAAATTAAAAAAATAAACCTATAGCACCGCGTCGTCTCCCCATACTCCGGCACGATGGGCGCCGTGCAGCCTCCAGGAGGCGAAAGTCTACGTCGTCCTTGTCAACAATAATAATAATTCCCGTAGTTTTATTGTTGCCGTGTGTGTTGCAAGCCTCTGCGCCTCCTGACAGCGTGGAATTGTTAAGACCGACTGTTTGCTAGTTACCTTGAGGTGGAGACGGAAATTACCGAGGATTTGCATCTTGGAAGGAAAAATGTCAGCGGCGTGCACGTGTCTCAATCCGTGGCGTTGTGGTGAAATATGGGGGAGAAACTAGGGGGGGGGGGGGTTGTAGGGGGGCGCAGGATGTTAGCATTTTAATTCTAGATGGAAAATCCATAAAAAATATAACAAACGGACGTTTTAATCATTATCTGTGGAGTGCATTCAAAATACATTTTTCCTTTTATGTAAATCAATCCAGAAATTAAAAATAAAAAAACATTTCAGCGGGGTATCGAGCCCCGGTCTCCCGATTGCCGGTCGGGTGCTTTACCCCTAAGCTACCGAGACGGTTAACTTCACAACAATGGATTGTTGTTTGTTCCGTATATATTATGAACAAACTCACGAAACGAACAAAACGATACAGAATTTGTAACGAAATCGTTGAATCTGAATTCGTGGGATTGTCCATTATTAGCTTGGCCTGTCACGATTGTTTGACTTCATCCGAATCATCGCAATGAATACATCAACGTTTCGGCCCATATTCAGTAACCCCCGCCAAATAACTATACCTAATTCTAAAGACAGAACTATACCAAAAAGACAAGACAGAACATTAATCGTGTATCCAATGAAGTAGTACCTGATAATTAGGAGGAAGGACTACCGTCAATATTAAATCCATGGGAAATAACCTTATTTTAGTAATAATTCACATAACGCTACAAAAAACGAAAAAGTTGGTACTAGGTCCCAAGTGGTTTAGTTAGAACTATATCTGGCATAAAACCTTAATCAAATATTGTAACCAGTAATGATTTTAATCTAGGTTTGAATTAAATTAATGTATTCTGAAATTAAAAACGCTAATAATAACAATATTTCAATATTCACGCAGGGTGTAGTTCTAATGAAACTACACTAGACCTAGTAGCCCTTTTTTTAATTTTAAGATACGGTTTGAGAGATATTGCTAAAATAAGGTTATTTCGCGTGGTTTTAATATTGGTGGTGATCTTTCCCCTTAATATTTTAACAAGATACATTATTCAAGGGCATTACGAAGAATTACTCCGAATGTCTCAATGGGTAATTTTAAAGATCCTACACACTTCCCTCATCATCCTGAACGAGAATCTATATACTGTGTAAACAGTGACTTGTAGTACAATAAGCACATCATAAGTTGTATACAGTAATATGAATTAAGTATTTTTGATTCTGGAGTCGCCCGCGGGAGTATTGAACACAGCCATTTGGTTGATATTTCCTATTTTAAAAAACAATCTTTAATTGCACCTTGTCGATGGTGTCGATGCCAACAGGGTTGGTTGATTCGCTTTCAATTAATGTCTCATCTGAAAATACATTCAAAATTTACAATAATTTATTTGTTTGCATTTATACGAGTGGGCTGCTGTTTTAAGCTTGAGAAACATTATATACGATTTAAAAAATAAAACGGTATTTCTGAAGTCTAGGAAAGGAGGGGGAGGGGGGGAGGACCTCGGTCACCACTACAATTATTAAATGACAAAATAGACTTAACGTCTTCCCACCACAACTGAAGGCCAACGATTCGTTAATCTCATTTAACGGCCCAAGTGACATTATGAGCAAACTTCAACTAACGCCTCTACTGTATTTATACAGATGCGGTAAGTAGCATAGTACTAAGCGTGGGCGGGGACATTAATTTGTCAAGCACACTCGTTCTACGCCCGACGATTACGTAAGTTATTGTCTTGTTTGTACGTTAAAAGTACTAAACTTCGCAAGGTCACAACCCATACCGTATTGTGTGTTTCGCACTTAGAGCGTTACTTGATACTGTAGCTGTGATGTATATACTGACGGTGGGAGGGTTTGCTTTTAAATTGTGTTTTCTTTTATTTATTTGGGTTTTTATATTTTCTTCCTTCAAACTATTTTATTTTATTTATTAATTTTAATTTCCTTACCTTCATGTTTTATTTTTATTTAAAGTAAGTAATGTAAGTTATAGCATTAACTTATTATAAAGGACCTTTTTTCTTTTCAATTCAGTTCAATTTAATCCAATTCAATTGCTTGTTTTAAATTGGAATTCATATTTTTACACATTTCACACATTGCGTATTTATGTTGACATTGGCCTTCTCAAAGACGATATAAGTATTTTTCAGTCGCTTTGCGGTCTAGGGGGGAGGATCCAGCCTCCCACAAAAGAAGGCTATTTTTTAACCTGGCACCTCCACCAAAACAGAACGACGCTGTACTTGGTTTTATTTGTGTAGCTCATTGACTGAGGCTAGTTTGCCTTTCTAAGCTGCCGATTAGCCAGACAAGGTCCAGGGTTTGATTCCCGAAAGTCAAAAGTTTTTTAACTTCTGATTTGGACTAAGGCCATCAATTCTTGCCTTATGAATTTCTAAACGGTGACTTTGGAGCCGTCCTAGCAACGAGGCACATAATAAATTTAAAGTTGTTCTGAATCAGCCTTGTTGATTATGGCGTTGATCCGCGGGTGTTCGCACTGTCCATACCACTGATTGCTATATTTCCTATTAAAAAATATCGATCTTTTCGTTGGTTATCACTCACTCGTCGATTACGTCAGGGCCTACAGAGTTGGCTTGGTCGCTTTGGTTTACTGTCCCCCACTGAAAATCAGTTATATGACTTGAGTGGGTAGACTCTAAATACTAATTTATTTATTTTATTTATTTAACATATTCTGCTGCTTTTTTACCAAGTCCCTCCATTTTTCCCGATCTTCCCACCATCCTCCCAAGACCCGCCTCTCCGCTACACGCCTTAGTAACCAATTAATTGAATGATATATTGCATATAATTTTTTTCTCCAGACAAGTGCGGGACGTACAGACCATCAGCAAGAATAGAGTGTTATTAATCACTAATCGAACGAGGCAGGTCGATCGTGTCCATCCACCTTCAACAAAGGTGAAGACGTGCAGAGACAAAACAATTAAACTTCTTGGAAGATGAAAAACTTTCCATCCACCCACAATAAAACACGACTTGTTCCTTTTTCCCTCGTCCTAAACAGAGGTACCGAGAATCACCATGTAATAATGGCAATAACAAGCTATCAATCCTGTACGACTGTGGTCATTAATATTCAACAATGTGGTCTTCGGTGACCTTGGCGCTTGACCTAAGGTCAGACAAGGCTGGTCATCTCCACTGCTACATAACATGATACTCCCCGTACGCGGTTAGGTAATGCACCGGAGTCCTGCAAGGAGTGTTGTTGTCTCCATTAGTATTCAATCAAGTGATCTCGAATGACCTTGGCCTAAGGTCAGACAAGACTGGTCATCTCAAGATGGAATTCCCCCACCTAAACAGTGTATACTGTACAATACTGTTTAAAGTGTGTTTTTTCCATTGTCAGGACGTCACTGATTCCCATTCACTCACCAGATCCGCTGTCCGTCAGCTTACGCAAAATTACTGAATATGCATAAATTTTTTGCTCAGAAATTTGAGGGACACCGACACGATCAACTTCAACAAGAATAGATGTATAATCTATAATCGAAGATTCAGGTGCATTCGTCCATCACTCAAGCAAGGTGACGAAACTGCAGACCGCAGGACATAATAATTAAACTCTTGAAGAGAAAAGCTTCCGATACCCACAATAAAACTTTGATTGTTCCTTTTTCTCGTTCCTAAACAGATGGTACGGAATCAATAATATGGCAATTACAACTAGAATTGTTCACTGTGTCACTTAAATATTAACAATGTGGTCTTCGTTACCTTGACGCTTGACTTTAAGTCAGACAAGGTGGTCAATCTCCACGTCTAATCTGTACTCCCCGTACGCGGTTGGGTAATGCACCGGAGTCCTGCAAGGGTAGTGTTGTCTCCATAGTTTCAATCAGTGTCTCGATGACCTTGCCTAAGGTCAACAAGACTGCGCAGTCTCAGGATGAATTCCCGACTCTAAAACAGTGTACACTGACAATACTGTACTGGTTACCAGAATGTGTTCTTGTCTCCATTAGTATTTAACAGAATGATATAAACAAATTTCGGTAATAATGAATGATCGTTAACTCATTTCCAACAACGTTGGATTCAAAAAAGCATATAAAATAAAATGACATAGATAAACTTCTAGTCTAATAATAACAGAAATAAAATCATCAACATCATGCATGTATCATAAAATACAGTAAATAAATAATTCAATAAACTGGATACGAAGTGACCTAAATTTTAAACCACCTTCTGAAACAGTAGACTTTGAGAATGATGCCTCTTTTATGTGTGTGTATTCACTGAAGAGTACGCTGTTGTAGAGACACAGATAATATTAGCTCGTATAACGACGCTAATATTTATAATGTTATCGAGAAGGGAGAGAAAGGGTGCTGACTACAAGTAAAACCTACGATTATTACCAAAAATCATTTACTGAAAATGATTCCCGCACTCCAAACAATATACTTAAATGACATTGCTTTTCAAATATCAATTAAAATAAAATAATGTTAGGTTATTCTGTTGTCGGTTAGGCTATGTTTTGTCTTGGTTTGTCAACACCAGTTGGACATTTATTAGCCTCGATAAACATTGTCAAAGATAAGAGATAAATTTAATACAAAAGGGATCTTTAAAATTGAAATCTACCGGAAGTAAGTCCAATGATTGCTAAATAAAGGTGTTGAATTTATAGACGACACGATACTTAAAAGCGCTAAAAGCCTTCACCAACACTAACAAGCAAACCTACCCGAGATATCGGATCGGAAGCATCGTGGGCGCGTGCAATGTTAAGTGCCTGGCTAATTATAATAACATTAAGAAATAATTAACAAGTTGTAAAGATTTAGGCGTCTTGATAAAACACACACACCAACTGCCGGGATGTCGCAAGGTTGAGGTGTTGATCTTGAAAAGAAGATGATAGAATAGGCATTTCCTGGTTGGAAGTGAGACACAAAGCGTTCCTTAATTAAATCGTGGTTTCATTCTTTTCAACTTTATTTTTTATTGTGGTCACAGCATAAGTCAACTTAAAATTACTAAGTTTTAATCAAGTTATTAATAATATAATTGTATTTTAATTTGTTATTTTGTGCCCTAAAGGCAATCTTTAATTACTTTGTTCTAAATATAAACGAAGTTGTCTCTCTAAAGTCTAAACATACGAACATAAGTCGGATACAGTGAACTGAATGACCTACTAAAAAGGATGACGAAACATTACCATTGACGAAGTATATTCTAGAAAAATCAAATATAGACATTCTTTGCAATTTTGTTTTATACATGATTCCCCACCAATTTTTCCCATTTTAGAATCCCGTCGAGACCGGAAATTCTGCCTGAAAGATTTTTTACGAGTTTTTCCTCAGTCGGGAATGCAAGGGATTTAGCCCTCTTAAACAGCCTTTCCCAACTACCCTAAACCCCTAATAACCAAGCTAGTCAACTGAGGAGGGTCACACACCCTTCACCGGGCATCCCTACAAAAGTTTATAGGTTTACCATTATATTTACCCTAATAATGTAATACATTATTTGGACCGTACACTGCTCTTGTAAATAAAGAAAAATTATGTGAAACAATATTTCGATAACTGTTTAGGATCGTCTTCAGCGGGTTTAATGACATTGACTACTGGTATGTTAGTTAGTTAGTTATGTTGTAAATGCAAATGTCATTAATGTGAAATGTGCATAAATGTATGCATAAATGTGTAAATGTCATTAAACCCGTTCAAGACGACTGAACAGTTATCGAAATATTGTTTCACATAATTTTTCTTTATTTACAAGTGCAGTGTACAGTCTAAATAATTCATTACATTATTAACCTCACCTGCTCTAAAAGTTTCATTATTTTATTATATTTACCCTCTTGCAAAAAATGTAAAGCACTAAAAAGTATGTTTTCGAACTATAGTGTGGTACCTAGCAACCAACAGGCTATAGTGCAACTCCGGATTCGGCGCTTGACACTAGCCGGCGCCACAGTAAATAATACCTAACAGTGGTGCAAGACAGGTGGGTATATCTTTCAGAGAAGCAGGCGAGGTCTTTGAAGAAGACACTCCCTGACGTCACGAAGCAGGAGCGAATATCTTATCGATGCATTCCGATGTCTTTGATAATATTCGTAGAATTATACAAACGATCGGTGATGAGTTTTAGTTTTGATGACGCCATAGGTATTTGCAGAAGGTATGGTTCAAAGCGGTTGGGGGTCAGTATGCAAGTGTTTTCTCGAGACAGGTGTTATAAATGTAACCGGATGTATTCTATCGTAAACAGCAAATAAAAATTAAATAAAATTAAAAGTTGTCAAATAATTTGTTTATGCAGACAAAACTTGGCAAATCACAACCCCATAGGAATCAGTCGAGCTTCAAAGCGATCCAGAAGAAACCTTTGCATTCTGAATCAAAACCTGGTTTGTCAGAGCTGATCCAACAATCTTGACAAGAAAATACGTCGACTTCTTGGATAGTTTTGAAACAATACGACAAAACTTACACAAATAATAATTTTAAAAAAACTTTAACATCATTTATGCCACATTGCGTAAACATAATATATATGGAACATAAATACATAAAGTGAGAACCGCACCAGTCAGTAAAATAGGAGAATGAACAGTCGAATTTCACTTCATGATAATGTTTACATAATTATCAGTTATGCGACTGAGTAGTTATACTCTAAATACGATTTTTAAAAATTATTTATATTTGTTTACATAGTAGGGAATTAACATAATATTATTTTATGGTTTTACTGGGTTAAAGGCCACCATCCTTTTGAGAATATTTTCATTTATAAAATAAGGGTGAAAGTTTCCAACATTTTTGGCGGAAAAAAAACGGGTCATATGTCACCAACCTTCATGATTCCAATCAACCAATCACGTTACGATATATCAAATTACTCGCTTTCGGAATCATCTTGGCTGTAGATTGTAGAAGCACAATTAATTATTTTATACATCTATATAATATATAGATCATACGCAATAATATATATAATATACTAGGCGGCCGCGTTCGTCATGAAGGCAGGTGACGTAAGCAGCCGCTTCAAAATAAATGTGCGGGAAATTTTAAATGTCAAAATTTGACACAAATAACGTTATATCATTTTTATAGAATATCTATACATTGCACATACTTTTACCGATATCGGGAAACTTATGCAAATTTCCCTATTGAAATAACTATAGTAGTTTTGCAGCTCTGCTCCGTATATTCGCGTGTATTGGCAAGCGAGCCACCCACCGCTCCATGCCAACGATCGCAACAGCAATGTTCAACGTTCAAGGGAAACCAAGAAGTACTGCGTGTGGTAAACCGAAGGTCCGGAGAATCATGCACAGAGGTGTTCAAACTTCCCAATTAGTAACGCGTATCTAAATCTCGCCACTTCCCGCTAACAACGAGGCGATTCTCGTGCAGATAGGTGGTGTCAAGTACAACCAGGGTTACGTCGTCGACACTGCCGGATGCACACGCTCAATGCAACGTTTCAACGACTCGAGAGCAGAAAATCCAGTGACGTTTTTTATCGATTCGATTTTCATAGAATTTTAATTGGTACCTTCGGGTAAAAAAAACTTGTAATCACAGCCTAGTGGTATCACAGATGCATGACACTTTGTATCATATTATAATGTCATGGCTTCATCATTGCCTCTCTCTCAAAATAAGTTTTGATAATCAGTAAGTAAGTAAGCAACTGATTTTGATTATTTTGGATCGTGTAAAAAGTTAAAAAAAAAAAAATGTGGCAATCTACAATAATAGTCATTTGGTACACACGATGACAAAACGACAAACCAGATAAGTTTATAGCTGAATAAGGAACCAATTTTAAAAAAATGGCAAAAAACGTAATGCGATACCCAGGCAGTGTGAACAACTACAATGAAAATGTCGATAGTGTTTAGGTTCAGACAATGGGCCAATCACAGAAAGATACACAGCTTAAGTAATATATTATAATAGCAACCGATACAGTTTCATCTGACCTCAATAGCAGTGTGATGTCACACACCATTAAGCTAATTATTAATTAACTAAAACTAAACAAATGCTCTTGACGAAGAGAATTGATGATGCTGTCTAATGAAGAGGTTGATACATAGAACTGGAACGTTTGTTTTAACATAATGTTATTTTGAAGTGTTTCTTTTAATTATTTTTTATAATAAAGAAATCGGAATGTCAAGTTAAATGAACCCACACAGATATTGAGCTTGAGAAATTACCTGAATAGTTTAGTTATGGTGTCGGTGAAATTAAACGGATATCACGGCTAAAGCGGAAAATAACTAGATTAGGCAACTTGGCCTAAATGGGAGAGTCAAAAACCGTTCACAACTAAAAACTATTTGTTGACTGATTGATTAAGTGCTATGTAACAACATCTTGACAACTAAGGTTAGCGTTGGTCTTAAATCGACTCGCATTTAATTGACAGGCTTATTAAGTTCGTCTTTGTTGATATTAAAGCGTTGATTTCTTTAATCAATGATTGCGTATTTAATTTAAGCGTACAAGATGGCATAGTAGAGAATTCATCCTCTCTGCCAACTGACCTTAAAATTCAAGAACCGAAATTCGCCAACAACGAAATAAACAATTCTATCAACGTTTCGTGACCTATACCGACAAACCCATATTACACCGCATTGTGCCTGAAGTTATTAAACGCTTTGACATTTAATGCCCAAGCAACAACCTTAATTGATTCTTTTGCACGTCAAATCACATGCATTGTACCCACACAATACGTGTTTATTTTTATAATTATGACATACACAACGAATAAATCAAATTGACGTTCCCTGTAAAATTTCAGTTAATTTATTATCAACATTACGCAAGAGATCAAGCCTATAAAATCAACACAAAGAAATACCTATAAATTACGAATGCCTCCTTCAATTGGTCGTACGGCACTTGCTAAGTAAGACAAAGGCTGTGGTTTAGGACGTTGCGAGAGCTTGCCCGAGGCTGGAGCTAGTATGGTGCGGCCAGGGCCTAATTGTGACCGATGCGACGCCAGGGCCGGCGATTAGGACGCCAAGGGCGGTCGTTCAACTCAAAACACTGAGGTCACTGGGATATTTTTAGAAATGTATGTTATAGATACGCGAATCGAATGTTTTGATTGCATAAGTCGAAGTGTGGGAGATAATTGGAGACCCCTTTGTTGTGTACGATTGCACAAGACAAAATAAGCGTAGATACAACGTGTAATTACTAATAAGTTCGTAAAAAAACAAACAAAAGTCGAGATAATATCGAAATTGTCGAATTCAGCAAATTATTTATCCTGATCTATAAGCACGATATAAATATAATATTAACAAGCCCGGGTACGGGAAAACCAAAAGAGGCAGCGTAGCTACTTTACCAACAGGTCATCGAATAAAATACACAAATAAAATGCAGTGTTAATAAGAAATATAAAATATTGGTGGAGGTGCCGGGTAGCTTAGCACCGAACAAGGGTCGTAGGATCGCGCGAAATGGTGGAGGTGCCGTGTCAAGAATTTTAAAACTTTCTGGGGGCTAACCACTCGCAACATTACCCCCCGGGTCGCCATCCTTGTCGAAGGACAATGCTAACAAAAAGCACGTGTTGTGTGGACGGACAGACGGACAGAAAAGTGATACTTGCATGGATGGGGGAGTATTGCTAATTATAAACCCAAAGCTAATATCCTTGAGCGTACAGAGATCACTCGGCAATTTTAAAGACAAGCAAATCCAAAATAGTTGGATGAGCGTAGCGAGCGTAGCGAGCGAAGCGAAGATTCCATTTCACTACACTGGAGAAAAAAATCCGGAATGTTTTTTTTTCTTTCCTTCTTTCTTTCTTTTTTTTCTGTATTTTTGTGTGTTTGTCAGCACGATTCCGGCTAAACCGATACTCCGTTTGCGATGAAATTTTATGAAGGCCTTCAAAATCTCTGAACTTTAGAACTGCCACGTTTTTGAGCGCAATAAAAAAATATTTCTCATGAAAATCGCAATTTTACGATTTTTTTTTCCGATTTTTTGAAAATTTATTTTACTTATAACACCTACATGCTTAATCCGATTTTAATGATATTTTCACAGAACCTTAATTTTATGAATTAAGATATCCGTGTGAAATTTGAGCGCAATCGAATTTTTTTTTTCATGAAAATAGAAATTTTGTGGGTTTTTTCTTTTTTAAAACAATTTTTTTACTTATAACACCTACATGCTTTATTTTATTGTAATACTTTTTTCACAGAACCTTAATTTTATGAATTCATATATTCGTGGGAAATTTGAGCGCAATCGAATAATTATTTCTTATAAAATCGCAATTTCTCGTTTTTTCAATTTTTTAAAATTCATACGATTAATTAAAAAATTAAAAATTAAAGTTTATTTTTTATTTAATTTAATTTAATTTTAAAAAAATCTTCAACTTAGTACTAATTTTTTCACAGAACAACAGAAAATCCGCATAACACATGGCAGCTCAATGCACCAATTACGCTCATCCAACAACGCGGCGGGACTTAAGCGTTTTCCTAGTACAAATGCAACAGACATTATGCCGAACAGTTTTGAAGAAATTCGTGATTTAAAAAAAAACCCTACCGTTTGGTAAGAAATAAAAATAAGGGAGATAGGAAGAAAGACAACACAGTTAAAAAAGTGATAAATTTGGTAACCGCTGTTAAATTAGGGACAAAACGAATACATTCTGTTAAAATAATAAATCCAGTCACCAAAATATATCGAAAGGCGAATTTGAAATATTGATACACCTATTACATTAATAATTTTGTGATATTATTTATTATTATAACTATTATTATTATTGTGGCAATTCAAAATGACCGCCCAACAGGTGGAATCGAACCGCCCCGGCTCTCGTCGGCTACGGGTTTGAAGCCCGCACCCCGGACCACCGAGGATCAGCTGGGCATGGTACAAGAGTACTCACTTCGTATATATATACCGCGTGGAGTTACACAGAGGAACATGAGTGGTAACTTTTCAAACAGTTTTCACGATTTTCACGGAAATCTTCCCCATTTTTTGGCGATTGTTTGCTATTAACATGTATTATCTCCATTCGGTTTAAACTTATTATTTTGAAATATCATTAATTTCAAAATTAATATTTATTTCATAGATTCATGAGAATAATGAGGTGAAAATCCTACCGACGAAATATTAAAGAAAGGAAAAGGCTAGATGCGAGTCCTTGGTGGTTTCAGACATTCATGGAGCTCGCCATGTGGTCCAGGAAACTGGAATCTTCATCATGGATTGCCGGTGATGGGAATATAACTTGGGTGCGCCGCTGTCCGCCTATAAAGTATCAGTATATGCGCTATAATAGTGCGCAACCAAATACTGTTTTCCTGTTTCCTCAGATCCAAAGATCAGCCTTGGATACGAGGAGGCCCAGAAAGAGGATTGCAATCCACAGGGGGACCAAGCCCACGGGAGGCATGGACAAGTCCACATGGTTCGCTCACTCGTCCAGCAACGACTTTAACGTTTTCCTAGTAGTAGTTACGATTACATTACAGGGACTATTTGATAATAAAGACAACCATTAAATGAAGAAATTCGTAAATTATTCAAATATTTCATTTAAAGTTACTAACATGAATTTTACATAACTCGAATGACGACCGCATGGAGTTAAAACTATAAAATTAACTAATTTGTTACATTTTGCCGAGGAAGTTCATTGAAAATTACCCTCAAATCAATTTTTTTTTTTAATAACCACCAATCAGATTGTACAGTTAACAATGCAAGTTCAACACCTTAGGACGCAGCCTGGCCATGTATAGAAGAATACCTCGTGCGCATTGGAGCGTCGCGACGCCGAGAACGACCACAGTTCACTGGGCATCGGAGACAAGGTCGCGAAGACACAGACGCATGTACTTCACTACAATTACAACTCTAATTGACAATAATGGGAACATAATTTACAAGCATAATACCAGAGAACGAGACAATGAAATATCGAAGCGATAAAATGAAGCGAAGAGTATTGTTTTGAATTGAATGTTACATTAATATGCAAGTGTTGTTTGTTTATTTATTTATGTTTTAAAATGTGAGTGTGTTGTATGTTAAAACAAACATAGTAAACAACATATTACAGTGTATATAGTGTTTAATTAATATGAGCAACTTTAACACCTGGATATTAGAATACCATTAAAGACAGCTTAGTTAATTTTTGAGACTTTCTGATAATTTAAATCAATTTTCCAACCTATCTCAAACAAAATCGACGAATTTAAAACGTTATCTTTTACACTGTGCTGATGCACTGAAAAAAAAATGAAAATCAGTTATATAACTGAGTGGGTAGACTCTATACAATTTATTTTATTTATTTATTTATCTGGCAACAATAAAGACGAAAATTAGACAACAGAAACACAGGTTATACTCTGTGAGGTGACCATTGTTACACGTGTCTACAGTGAAACAAATCTGTGCATCTAAAGGTTGTGGGTTCGATTCCAAGCTGTAAATCACGTTGTCTCTCACAGAATGTACTAAAGAGGTACTGGTGAGACATGTTAATGAAACTACACCAGCCGACATACATAATGTAACAACCCAAGAGCGAGACCCATTAGAGACTAAACGTGCACCGCACGGTCAGGGTCAATGATGAATATGCAGCATGCGATAATCAGCTGGGCGGGGTGTTCACCGAGGGGCGTGGGTTCGAAGCCAGAGAGCAGTAAAGTACCGTACTTCCAAACGTTTAATTTGCAAAAAAAATTAGTTATATCCACGTTCGCCAACATTAAAAACACGTGAAATTACCTTATTTGTGTAATATCTCACAAAAAGCCACGCAAAATCGAAAAAGTGGATAATGGCCCTATGTAGTTTTGTTAGAATTATTGTACCCGGAAAAAATGTTTTTCAAATACCTAGATTGATCAGTAGTGATTTTAATTACGGATTAAATTAAATTAATGTATTCATTCTGTAATTTAAAACGCCACTGATTATAATATTTGAAGAAAAAAAAACAGTCTTGCAGGGTATAATTCTAACAAAAGTACATAGGGCCTATTATCCATTTTTTCGATTTTGTGTGGCTTTTTGTGAGATATTACAAAATATGGTTATTTCGCGAGGTTTTAACGTTCGCGGTAGTCCTTTCTCTTAAAACTAGGAACATAGTTCCTTTAGAAGAAACCAATCTAAACAAATGTGTACCAAAATAATCCAACTAATTTGCCCTATTAAGGCCATTCCAGACGCTAAAATTGACTTCATTAAAGAGTTGCTTTTGTAACTTATTATTGAAATAACATGTATTAGACTATGAAAAATAAAAAATAAAAAATATTGTCGCTATTTTTGGGGCGTACCGGCTGTTTAATTTGCATATTGCGCCTTATTGCGCTATCAAGTCCAATTTCAAAACGGCTTTTCAGATTATCTTCATTTTTTTTTATTAATTTCGTCATCTCTTTGTTCATATAGTGAACAAGTTTCGTAAGGTTTTGCGGAAGGGATTACAAGTTATGAATTTTTTTATTTAACTCATTGAGTTGAGTGTTGGGGCAAATTTTATGGGGCAAATAAATTTTTTTTAAACTTGTAATCCCTTTCGCAAAACCTTACGAAACTTGTTCACCATATGAACAAAGAGATGACGAAATTAATAAAAAAAATGAAGATAATCTGAAAAGCCGTTTTGAAATTGGACTTGATAGGGCAATTAGGCGCAATATGCAAATTAAACAGCCGGTACGCCCCGAAAATAGGGACAATATTTTTTTTTCATTTTTTTCATAGCCTAATACATGTTATTTCAATAATTAGTTACAAAAAGCAACTCTTCAATGAAGTCAATTTTAGCGTCTGTTAAGACGGACCATTTTCCTCCATTTACCTTCTTTAAATTTAAAAGGCAAAAGAGAGACAATGAAAGAGAGGTGTATCGTTTGTATTTTATTACCAACACGAGAACTTGATTCTCTTCTCGCAAGATATTGGATGGAAATATTGGACCATTCAAACAGGGCTTAAATGGGTACCTGTCCATTCTCCGAATGTCCTAAAACGAGAAATTTTAGTTTGATAGTTTAGAGAGTTAATCGTAAAACTGGATAGTTCAGTGAATTGAAACGTTAAATTCGCTAGTTACCAAAATAGTAGTTGGTTTTTAAAGTTACAGGATCCCCCCCCCCCCCCCCGATGTTGGTGCGTTCCTCCCCACAATATCCTAATTATATTTCAGTTACGGGTATTCTTACTATGAAGTCTTTAATTGGCGAAGATACAATTTCCGAAGCTCGACGTTGAGTACTATCTTGAAAATACGGTAAAAACAGCTGACGACGGGCAAATGCATTTCTCAACTCAAATTGATGTAATTAGTAACTAATAAATGTGTTTGCTTACAAGCTATAGGGTTATTCAGTTGGTGACATTCAGGCTGGTCCTACTTTCCAGCCAGGTGTGGTTGTCACTTGTAACGACACGGTGGGACCATGGTGGGACAATGCACAGGTAATAGAGGTAGGCACAGCCTTGTTAACTCTCGGCTTTCTTACGACATATTCGGATTTAAAAGCAAAGTGGCTGACATCTGGCGAGCGAAGCGCGAACCCGCCGGAGTAGCATTGCGTTGAGATATGGCCGCTTATAAGTATGTATTCATATGGCACTTGCAATGGATCACGACTGAAATAAACACTCAATAAAGACAAAACTACACCACCAATTTATGAAATTGAGTTTGTAAGTCTAGTGGAATATCTGTAGCTACATCGTATACTTCTTAGATAGGAAAATGGTAATGAAAATAATCGTGAAAGTTGAACTTCGGAGACGAGAACATTTGAAGAAACCCGGAGTAGGCCTAGGGTATAGGATATTTCCGTCGGTTTAATCGGATAAAAAATATTGTAGGGGACGTTTAAATAGTATTAGATTATATTTAAACTATCTATGAATGAAATAAAATGGTAAGATTGTTAAAAACACGTGATGATGGAGCATCAGCTTGTACGTAAGTTCGTTCATTTCTAGGCCTACAAGTGGGCGTTTATAGGCCTACACACAGCTCTCAATGTAGGATGTTTTCGTCAGTTAAATCGTGAAAAAATACTCTACTAGGTGAGGTTTAATAGTGTAAGATTATATTAAAACTATCTATGAATGAAATAAAATTGCAAGATTGTTAAAAACATGCGATGATGGAGCATCAGCTTGTAATAAGTTCGTTCATTTCTAGGCCTACAAGTGGGCGTGTATAGGCCTACACACAGCTCTCAATGTAGGATGTTTTCGTCAGTTAAATCGTGAAAAAATACTCTAGGTGACGTTTTATAGTGTAAGATTATATTAAAACTATCTGTGAATGAAATAAAATTGCAAGATTGTTAAAGACATGCGATGATCGAGCATCAGCTTGTCACAAGGTCGTTCATTTCTAGGCCTATAAGTGGGCGTGTGTACACACCACATCAATCATTTGTTTGATATTTTCGAGCCTGCTCGGCAACTTATTCAATATAAACTAACGCTGGTCAATACCAATAATATTACGCCCATGGACAAAAGATTCTGATAACAATTTTGAGAACGAAATTGTTTCTCAGACAGATCTAGGCGTTCCGTAGGAGGGCCTAGGCCCTAGCTGCGAGTTTCCGAGTTTAGCACCACCAACGACGTACGTTTGGTTACGGGAAACAGCTTTTTCCGAATAAATAGGTTAACGAAATGGCTGTAGGTCTAGTCTATTAGAAATTACACGGATGCAAGTAAAATAATTTCCTATAATTTTGTCACACATGGCCCGGATTTATCTAGTTTTGTAGGAAATCAAATCGGGACCGATCGGGAAAAGTAGGCCTAAATTGACTCTTCGGAAAAGGAAATAAAATATATTTCAATGAGTTGCAGGATAACTTTGAACATCACAACAGGCTAACTAATGTCATAACATTTATTTACGTCCTAATTACATGTCACAACATTCACAAACGATTGATTATTGAGCAATCAAATCGTCAGTTTATACACAGCTGCTTAGGGAAGGACTACTCCTAATGCTACTCCGGCCGGCCATGATGCACGTTACGCCCACCGACAGTGCTGCCCTGGATTTCACTTTAAACGCGTATGAAACTTCTACGAGTGTTACGCGAGACGTTTCCGGTGCCAGTGTACACCAAGACGCACGGAAACATGACAGACTCAAATGTATAAACTTTAAACAACCATTTAGAAATAATAAACCTAAAATTGACCATAAGCAGGTATATCACTTGTAGTTTTTTTGGCCTAGTTTCTTTGGTGGTTCCAAAAAATTAGATAAATTAAATACTGCACACATCAACATACACAACATCTGTATACATATTTAAGGTTTAAAAGGATTTAAAAGGGCAGGGAGAATTGATCAAATCGTTGGAGTTTAAAGAAAAGAGCACGGAGTTACTAGAAAAATAATGACACATCCAGTGACAACCTATACGTAAAAAACAAAATCTACATCTGTCAGCTGGAGATTTTGAGTTCGAGCCCAAATCGGGGCAGATATTAAAATTGCTTCAAATTAATCAGAGTTATTGTATACGACGAGACGACGAAAGAAAAGACATCGGTAAAAAATCTAAAATCTAAAATATAACTACTACAACAGCTTAGAAGGGCAACGATAGTATCGCGTCAAGAGAAAATCATTGATAACTTCACTAAAGACATGATATAGGCTATCCCCGCTCGTAATAATTCCGGTCCCTTGTTGTGTATATTTGTTCTCCTTGTAAACTCATCATGCAGTTTCCTTGGTTGAGTGATCAAGTCGTACAAGGCCGGCCGGGGCTCGAGCGCGGGCGCCTGACACGCAGACAGGTGGTGACCACTCGGACACGATAGGGGGCGGTACCGAGGGTGGGTGGTCGGAGATGTGACGCGATGAGATGAGATGCATACCTTTAGCTGTACGTGGCTCTCCAATACGGAGAACAACCACATCCAACTAGTGCGTGCAGTTTTGTACTCGATATTACTATCAATAATATTTTTCAAAGTTAAAAAAAGCTTTTAAAAAATTGCAAAAATTTTAATTGAATTTATTTTTATTTTTACTACGCAAATGCAAACTACCATATGTGAATTAAATTCAACAAAATATTAGGCATACTGAAAATAAATAAGTTTGCGTAGTTTACAGCATTTTTTTTTCAGGATTTTCAGTTAAAAAAAATCGCAAAGTTGTGAATTTGAAGATTGCTCAAAAGTGTATTGCCTTGCGAAAGTAGGTCAATACTAACTACTAATCGTGGGAATTTACAATAGCGAGAAAGCATTTGACATTCAAATAATTACCTAGTTGGGGAATTGTATGTAACAAAATAAATTATAATACATAAAAATATACAATAATAATGGTAGGCTACATGGTGTTTAAGCATAATCCCGCATTTAAGGAGACACATCCGGAGGTTCTGGGATTGAGCTTCAATTGGGACAGACTTTTACGACAATTGCTAAAAATTAATAATAGCGTTAATTTAAACAGTGTATGAAAAATGGATAAATTGAAAAATAAATTTTGCAGGATTGTTGATAGTTAGAGCTATTTAGGCAACAGAAAAAAATAATCAATAAATGATTTTCTGACCTTTGAACACTGAAAATAACAATATAAATAGAACCCACATTCAATGGGTATGCAGTGCACAGCCGAATGAATATAATGAAGCTTTGAGGAATCTTGAAATAAATGCAAGCAAATAACACGTGGCTAGAAGACGCCATGATGTCCCCACTTCTGAAACCCTCGTATAACATTACACGGACCTAAAGCAATCCATCGTTGCGTCGGAGTACTCAAATATGTATTTACGTAATGAATTTCCCAGATCTTTGTCAAACACAAGATCTCGGTAATCTTGATCAAGATCATACACCAAAAAAACAGAAACATTAATTGAATTTAATGCGGACAAATTAACATTTTACCACTTAGAATCTCTCAACCTACAGACACAGGAAAGTGAAACTGTTATTGCACAACTTAGTCTAGGCGGTCTAGTCGTAGCGTACTTAGGCCCACCGAAGCGCGTAATAGGCTACAAACAAGAACAAGACATTCCCTAAAACTCACTAGTTACACGAACTTCGCTCGCAATTTCATTCCAACCTAATTCAAATAATGTCACGATTAATAATTCAATTTGAAATTAGTTAAGGCTATTCCACCGCGTTTTTCTATTTTCCAAATATGCTACTAAGTCAAAATATAGTGAATGGCTTTGAAACATGGCTATTTAGAAAATCAAAAATATTTTTTCCAAATGTTTCTCATCCGGTACACGGCCAACATAGCCACCTCAAAATAATTTCAATCTTCAATTCGCCAGGGCACATCATTCAACGTAGGGTGTTGTGCTTTTGTGACATTAATTTTCAACTGTTTTTCTTTGGACTGACTGAGAGAAAACAGATTTATTTTAACAATTGTCTTTCCTGCGAATTTTTCGTTTGGCGGTACAAATCGGTAAAAAATACCGCCAAACGAAAAAATTCGCTGGAAAGACAATTGTTAAAATAAATCTGTTTTCTCTCAGTTAGTCCATAGAAAAACAGTTAAAAATTAATGTCACAAAAGCACAACACCGTACGTTGAATGGTGTGCCCTGGCGAATTGAAGTTTAAAATTATTTTGATGTGGCTATATTGGCCGTGTACCGGATCAGAAAAATTTGGAAAAAATATTTTTGATTTTCTAAAATAGCCATGTTTCAAAGCCATTCACTATATTTTAACTTAGTAGCATATTTTGGAAAATAGAAAAACGCGGTGGAATAGCCATAACCTCAGTCTACACGCATTTTGTCCATTGATCGAGCTTCAATTGGTGTGCATACCCACAAAAGTAATGACTATCCGTGCATGATTTGCATTTCAAATATTGGTCCAATTTGAATACACGAAATTTGTAAATATCGACCGCACACCAAAATCAACATTTTAATGGACTTTGAGGGAACGCGAGAAAAAAACTGTTTCACAATGAAAAAAAAACAAGAAAATGTTTATTTTATCTGCACGTAGTTCGGAATGTACGCAAGCTAAATAATATGACACATTTGGCAGTAAGCAAATACAGCTATTTGCTCGGCCAAGATGCATCCGACGTATATGAAACTTTGGAAAGTTGTCAATGAAGCATACATAGACAGCCCTGCGGCCATAGATTTTCCAAATTTTGTCCTAATCAGCCAGAAAAAAATCACTAATATAGTTAATTTTGGAGTATTTAACAAAATCAAAATTCGTGAACACTGATTTATTTTTTATAAATTATTTTAAAACTAAATTTGGAAATGTGTTACTGCAGAGCCCTACATTTCCACATTCGTGACATGTTCAAATTTTCAAACAGCTGTGGTGTCAGTAGGTCGAGCGAACAGCAACTTGCCTTAAACACATGTCCTATCTATAGAAATAAAATTAAAACAAAATGCGCACTGTGAAGCTTTTGTATTTATAGTGTTCTCCTTTGCAATTCATTTCAAGTAACTGACAAGAATAGAAAATAAATAAATAAATACACATAACCATAGGTAAAGATAACAAATAAACATAATCCCAAAGTTTATTACAATAAAAAAATAAAAATAATCTTGAGGTTAAATTTTTTGTCCATTGCCCAGTGGTATTTTGCCCTTTAAATGGCAGTGACACAGCTGACTAAATTCAAGAAAATGTATAAATAAAATATAAAAAATGCTTACGCCCGCATTGCACTCTACCCGGTCCCAATTACTCATCAATTTCCTCGCCACAATAATCTCTCTTCACTCCACTGGTCAAGTTGTCCAAGGTCCTAAGGTCAACGAAATGAAAAGCGCGGAGTGGAGAGTGAGCTAATAGGTTATGCCATCAATGTCACGGCTGCCGTAGCTCGTGTCGTCACGACTAGAGGGGGGGTAGGCGAGGGAGTGCGCCGCGCGACCTCTTCAACATAGTAGGTGCACGCGATATGAGCTCGGCGGACGTAAACAAAGTGTAGTGTGAGTGAGTGAACGATACACACGTGGACATAATGACGGAACACGAGGAGGTAAGAACAAAAAATAGTTTTTTTAAGGGGGGTGGGGGCATTTTGGGAAAAATTAATTTTAAAAAAATCTAATTTTTTTTAAAAATAAAATGCGTTTAGTTGGGTTTCTGTGGATGGGTGGTTGAATCTTAAAAGTAAGAATTTTATTTCATTTTTTTTTTTAAACACAAAAATGCAATTCGCGTATAAAGCAATGGCGATGAGACTGACGTCAACGATGAAACGTGTGTGAATAGTTTTGTGTTTCATTGTATAAATTATTGTCTTATAACTGTCATATTGTGTCGTATTACATGGTATTGGGAGTGAAAATACTAAAATTAAACTTGCATCTTAGGAAGGGGGATTGGGCTACCACGAAAGTTAAGTGTATACACGTACCTACAGAAAAGAGGAAAGTTGTGTAATTATATCTGTTAACTGGCCTAGTGTGTTCTTTAAACGCTTTTTTTTTAAAGTGAATACAACAAAAAGGAAAATTAAATTACCGAGGAAGGCAACGGGCAACCGAAAATGTGCCTAACTATAACTTACATGAAAGAGTAAACGTGTGTGAAACTTTCAATATGAATTATTGTATTAATATGTATATACTGTATTCATTTATAAACGGTAATGTAGGAGAAAATAATAACAAGTTGCATACTACGAGGATTGGACATTCGGCGAATAACAGTACATCTGCATATAAGAGAAAACGTATGTGTATTTTAAAGAATGTGTCTCAATCAGAAATTGCCTACTACATGGATTGAGCATAGGGCGGATAAGCCGTGAAACAAAAAAGAAGAAGCGTTGTGTGAATTATATCATGGTTGCGACAGTAACTAGTAGATTGCGTTCGATATCACATATCTTTAAGCGAAACTTTAGATAAGGAGAATTAGATATTATGAAGGCACTGAACGATCGAAAAATTATCTATAAATGCCGGAATTAGTGAATTTGTGTTTGCATTCGTATATACTACGGTGTTGTGAGTGAGATAGCTGAGCGGAAAAAAGAAAACAATCAACCCATATAAGTCTCGTTCAATACAAAGTGTCGCTGATTAACTATTGGTGGTTGAGAAAATTGAAGTATGGCCTTTGAGCTTACTCATGTTTATTGACTAGTGACTTTACAACTAACTAGTGACTAACGGATTGATAAAGTTAAGTTCCTGCTTAGTCGAGTCAAGTTCTACAGTCATTTATTTACTTTATTCTTAAAAATACAGGGAAGTCCAAAGTACATGGCGTGGAAATTAATAAAACAAGAAACAAAACGCGGCACAATGACCATATTTTAACAAGCCTTCGATTACGAATACAAATAACATATTAGTCACTATTTGAAAACACAAACCAACGATAGTATCAATAAAAACTTACAAGAACGAAAATATAGAAAATGGACTAGCTTGAAAATACATTAGTATAGTAGTAGTAGTAGTAGTAGTGTAGTAGTAGTAGTAGTAGTAGGTAGTAGTAGTAGTAGTAGTAGTAGTAGTAGTAGTAGTAGTAGTAGTAGTAGTAGTAGTAGTAGTGAGAGTAGTAGTAGTAGTAGTAGTAGTAGTAGTAGTAGTAGTAGTAGTAGTAGTAGTAGTAGTAGTAGTAGTAGTAGTAGGTAGTAGTTTGGTTGAGACTAACAACGTTTTCAATGTCAATGGGTATGCCAGAAAGACCAAGAACTTATTGGCATAAGTTACCACAACCGACCCAGTGGATTGCGAGCTTGTATTTTGGATTGGAGCAGACTTGACTTTGACCTGTGGCCAGCGTTGAAGTTTTCAATCAGTTAGGTCAGTTTTAATGCAACAGCTAAATTTCATATCATGAACATAACAATAATGAATTTGTTGATTCATAACTTTTATTTTATTTATTATTGATAACCGTTTTATGTTCAAATTTATGTTCGATCTTAAACTTGGCCCACGTTTTTGTCATGGGGGTAAAATTGAATACTTAGTTACTTATCAAACCATATACCACTTAACTAAATGTAAAAAGTGAAAAACTCCCTATTTTGCCATGTTCTGGACAATTGTTTATAATTTGCTACTAGGTATGACTTTATTGCTTAACAACAGTATGGAAATGTTGACATTTGAAGTAGATATTTGCATGCTGCATGAACAATACATCACATCGCACAACACAATACAACACACGTATATTATAACATGCACATAAACCACTCTAGCAAGAAGACGAACCATGGTGAAATCCAACCAATCACTTATTCCGCCAACGATCATTTCCGGAAAAATGTTCTTTCGCTCTAGATTAGTAAAGATCTTCGGTATAATCTAGAATAAATTAACACCCATGGTCAAGATTAATTAAAATGCATTATTTCGTTCCACGTTACATTAGTGTGTTTCTCAATAATATATTGTTAGCATAAAAACATAACTTCACGGCCCACATTGCATTAGCATACACTTAAGGCTGACGTAATGCAAGACTCAATCCTATCGTATAACACAGAAACACAATTTGGAAACGTTGGAAAGTGCTGTATATATTTTAATCTCATTTTTTAAATAATTTAAAGAATAAACATTAAAGTTTTTACGTAAGTTTTTCTGGTGCAATGAGCTAAAAGCAAAACAAATGTTTATGTGTTAGAAGGACGTATAATATAAGAATCTTCTAACGTGAGGTAAACTGCAGAGATAAAGGCGATTTCAAATTATCGTAAACGACAGTACTATTTAAACTCCATGGTAAAACTATTCCAAAACATGATTTACATTTGACCGAAAGGGTCAATGTTGAAAAAGGCAGTAACGATTACGTATTTGTTATGAATTAGATTTATTACCCAAAATTTATTTTTGTCTTACTATCCATTTTATAAATAGTTTAGTTTTCTTCAAAATCACAACTTCCAAATCCAATTATTTAATTAATGACAAAAGTAGCCGCAGTCAACAATTTTCTGTACAGCATAACACATTATCTTCAATAATTTGGGAGTTATTTCGTAACTAAGGGAGTTATCGCCAGAAAACGTAAAACAAATCTGAATTGATAGTACTAGGCCGCTTCGCTAACGCTTTTTCCAGTCGCGTTGATGGATGAGCTTTTATTGTTGATTATCGGCCCAAATATCACGAAAATATCGTATTAAAAATCGGGGGGAAAATCGTATAGTACGATTTTTATGAGAAATATTTCTTCAACCTCTAAATTCTAAAATCATAATAACACATTATATAATTTAAGTGATTTTAAACGTTCCCATAAAGTTTCATGAAGTTCGGAGTAGCCGTTTGCCCGGTCGCGGGCCAAATATCACGAAAATATCTCATTAAAAATCGAAAAAATCGTATTTGAGTACGATAATCATAAGAAATATTTCATCGATTCTACCCAAAAACGTGGCAAGTCTAAGTTCAGAGATTTCGAAGGTGCCCTCAAATTTTCATCAAGATCGCATATGACGTTTGCCCGGTAGAGTGTGATCAAACAAGCAAAAAAAAAACACCCGAGCTAATTTTTTGGGGGGTCAGTGAAATTGAATTCTTCGCTTCGCTCATCCAAAAATGTCCAGGATAACAATTAGCAACCTAAGTGGGCTTTTTAACACGAGGGTTCTAATTATGATTAATTCGCTGTCCTCAATCATAAATCACCTTTTATAATTGAATACGAATATGATACACGGGAAATTAAAAATTAAACTTATTTTTGTCCTTTAACGAATTTGTATAACATGGGTATTATTTATAAATAAAATAGTCTGTGTACCTATTTTTTGTTACTTAAAGCTTAAAAAAGATGTTATTTTTATTTCTAAGGTTATAAATGTATACCATGAAAACAATAAAACGATAAACAAATTGAATGAAACCCATCCTAAAGATCACTACTATTAACGCTAGACACGCACGCACGCGTGATGTGCAACCCGTAGCATTGACATTGCCGGTGTAAGTAGAAGGTGTTGACATAGACATAGTTGCATCATCGTGAGACTTGACCGCTATCTGTCTGTCCCGGGCCCGGTTCACACGCTCTACCACGGGTCTACGGTGGTTTGCATGTGGTAGGCGCGCTTTGTAAATAGAAAATTTATCAAAAGTCTAGTTGTTTTTCTCGGAAATTTAACGATTTATTTTAGAGCACTCTTACAGATACCGATATTTTGAAAGTTAAAGGAAAATGGCTGAAATCTGGTTGACTGATAGAGAAACTTGAAGAAAAAAGAAGGAAAAGAATGAACGGGACAAAAGCAATTTGGCAATTATATGCAAATTTTGGGTCAATAAAGTTTTGAACCGGTGGACGAAAAAAATCGTACAGCAAACGTTATTTCAGAAAATTATTTTCCCTTATACTCGGAGAGGAGACAAAGGAACGTTTAAAAAATCATAGCTCAAAATTTATATTGCATCTAGAACTTTACTTTTCTTATTGAGCTAAAGTCTTTTTCTTTCTCTTTTTTATTCAAGTTCCTCTTTCATTCAACCAACTTTTAGCCATTTTTCTTTGACTTTCAAAATATCGGTTAGAGTGCTCTGGAATAGCCTTAAAACATAAGATACTAATAATTTAAAAAATAATACAAAGTTGGGACAAGATCATTTTTATAATTGTCAAATTTGGAGGTTGAAATAAACAACAAATTTGATTTCTTTTTATGTTAGGTTAGAACAAGGGAGAAATATTGATGTCAAATTTAAGCTTGTAACATTGTTTTGAAGTAATTACAACGCTACGCGACTGACTGTAAAATGATAATCAATTCAAGAAACTATTTCGGAGTCGGAGCTCTTCGTATCCTTCTGACTGCAACGATAGCTCGCGAGTAGAAGCCCCGGCCAGCCACGCGAACTATTTCGAAGCCCTCGTATTATCTTCGTCATGTGTTAAGTGTCCTCACCACCTCTCTGACTACAACGACAGCTCGTGTGAAGAAGCCTCGGCCAGCCACGCGTGGGCTGTCAAATGATCAGTCCAATCACGAACTATTTCGAAGCCCTCGTAACCTTCGTCACGTGTTAGGATGTCCGTGGAAGACACACAACATTAATCTTAATCAACAACTTGAGGACAAAGCGACCTAACGATGGTTGCACTATCTTGATCTATCTGTACACCTTCCACAGCCAAATCCAGTATTAAAGATGTCCTTAAGATTTTACATTACTATTATACTCAATTATTGGAGCAAGGCTGAAAATACATAATATACAATACATTAATGAACTCACAATTTCTCATCTTCTCAATAGAATTCATTTCAGTCTTGACAGCCATCATCATATAACCTTACTTAAATTTATATATTTGAAATGAATAAATTACTCAAATTGGACAAAACGTATTATATATTTTATGAATCTATATTATTGTACATATATTTATGGGTTATGTTTATATCTAACAGTAATTTTGATGACATTTTCACGGGACCGTCGAAATCTCTAAAACATGAAACTACTGCGTGTTTGTTGTCAAAATCTTTATCGCGAAAATCGTATACTTTTACAATTACTTTAGATTTTTAATCTCTACAAACGACAGCTCCGATCTTCACGAAATGTTCGGGGGAAATCTTTGTGCCACGTTTTGGGGTAGAAACATATTTCTTTTGAAAATTGCAACATTATGAACTTCTCCCAAATTTCGGAATGCCGGGGATAGGTTATAAAAAGCTCGTCCATTAACGCGACTATAAGAAGAATTCACAAAGCGGCCTAATCTAAGAACAATACCACATGAGTCACAAAAAAATCACACCAGCTTTAAAAACGCTTCATGCGTGTTTTTTCAAGTAAATATTGTTATACCCACAAATTGTCAATTGTGTTTACATTTTCTACAGTACACTTTCTATGCTCGTGAATTAGACCGTAATTGTTGCAGCAGAAATTAATTATGTGCAATGACAATAAGCCTACGGTAAAAATAGATCCTGAAATTACTTTTTAATTAACGTCCGTTATGCAGGTGGTCTAGCGATAGCATTGACCTTTAGAAACTTTATACTACCAGAACAGCGGACATATTTATGAATAGGAGAGGGTGCAGAAACTGCTACAATGTCATTTTAATATTGATAACAATACTAGAAGCTATGCCTGTTAGTTTTGAGAGGGCATTTTGGGATGCGGTGCAAAAATATGAAGTAGTGCAAGGTACAACAATGCACAATAAGACAATATTATAATAAAAATGCTTATTGAACATAAAAATGTGAAAACAATAATTCAAAATTGAAACAAATACAATAAATTTATAAAATCAAAAAAAATTAGCAATTTTTAAGTAGTAACTACTTTAAAGAAACCATAATAAATAAATAATTAACTAACGCTGAATGTTCCCTGAAATCCAGCATTGAGCTCTCCATCATCATCATCAGGGTGTCTACACATTTTCCATTACAAAATTCCCCGACGTTTGCAGGTTTTCCAGATGGAAAATTATATTTTTCCAGACTGCAAATATGGCTTTCCTAAACATTATAATGGAGGAAAAATAGTTTATAAATTCAATATAGATTTTGGCGAAAATATTTTGAACACCAGACAAAGCAAAATAATTTAAGAATTGTTTTTTTTAAAATTGAGAATTTCTATTTTCACCAACGAAAAGATATTGAAATTACTAAAATATGATTTTTTTACATTTTGTAGTAAATTTAAATAAATTAAAACCCCTGACTTTTCCCGATTATTCAATTCATTGACTTTTCCAGGTTTTCCAGTTCTTAGACACCCTGAAAATATAACTTGCAACAAAAAAGTCAAACCTTGTGTCACAAGGAGCCCGTACAATATAATAGATGCTACCGAATGTCAAGTTGACTCCTTGTGTCCACACTCGCGTAATGACCGGGTTCGAGTTACACACACTGCAGTACGTAGTTGCATCAGCCGAACGACCTTTGCGTCACAACATAATATAGAAATTAGGAAGGAGAAATCTCCGTCTAGGAATGATCGTTACGTCGAGACGATGATGAATCTATTTACCTTGGCTTCGGCTACGAGGGTAACAGCACGCGGCCACTGTGCGACCAGGCACGTACAGTATCGGCCGTAAGTAAATCAAGGGGCTAGTTGTATCTATTACACCCAGACCCTGATTTACTTCTGGTCGAGGGTTATACATAAGAGACAGAAGTAAATCAAAATTTGTTGGTGCGTCCCGAGGGGTTAACGACCAAAAAAATCAGTGTACACTTAGGAAAAATGTAAAAAAAAAATCAATAAAAATCAAAAAATCAATATAGTGAACAAAAAATCAAAAAATCATGAAAAAATAAAAAAATCACAAAAAATCATAAAAAATCACAAAAAATCACAAAAATCATTCTATGTTTTTAAAAAAATCATTGATTTTTTAAAAAATCACACAAAAATCAAAACAATTTAAAAAATCACAAAATCAAAACAAAAATCGCTAAAAATCACGGAAATCAATATAGATCAGTGAAATTTCTAAAAAAATCACAGAAAATCATGATGATTAAAAAATAAAATCAGAAAAATCACAGCAAATTGAAATGGTAAAGAAATCATCGGAAATCACGAAACCAAATAAAAAATCGATAACAATCTAAAAATCACGGAAATTTACAAAACATGCGGCATTCGTGTTGGATCGAAGTCGAGATCAAAGGAGCCATATTTGCGTTTATGTGAGTATATTTGAACTACACGGCAATACAATGTTTGGCGGCGTACACGGCTGGATAATATGATTCCACTGCCAAGGCCAGTGCGCGGGCCAGTGTACACGTGCAACCCTTCTCGCTACAGTAACACACTGTGCCTTTGTTTCTGCCGCGATTTCGACTTCTACTGCGATTTTTGCGGATTGCTGCGGATTGCTGTATCGGACAGTCTGAGGGCAGCTGTCATTAGTGCACGGGTATTGTGCTGTGGAGGTGGTTGCTGTTTTCTTGCTCACGATGAAGACAAATAAAGATGAGATAGGGTTGAAGAACCATCTGCGACACGAATCATCAAACAAATCACCAAAATTTTAAAAAAAATCATTTGAAAATAAAAAAATCAATGAAAAATCAAAAAAAAATACAAAAAAATCAACAAAAATCAACTAAAAAATCACGAAAAATCACGAAAAATCACAAAAAATCAAAACATCATAAAAAATCAAAAAAAATCACCGAAATCAAAAAATCAAGGAAAAATCAAAAAAAGTCGAAAAAAAATCACAAAAAATCACCAAAATCATAAAAAATCACGAAATCATAAAAAATCACAAAAAAATCACAAAATCAAAAAAAATCAATTCTGATTTCGAAATCAAAAATCAGTGTACACTAAAATGCTGAGTTGTCAACCCCTCGGTGCGTCCGTTTGTCTTGTGTGTGTGTGTATCACGTCTAACTATAAAAAACGAAAAAGACCACCGATTGACATGCGTTTTTTGGCATTGCCTTTCAATAAGAATGATACATAATGTGTTTGGTGACCCTAGGGGTGAACAATTCCCAGAACAATTAGTGTTCGGAAACACCACCTTTAATTAACGCAAGAACAAGAGAGGAACAGTTTTCAATGGTAAGCTTGGTCTTTTCTTTACTTTTTGATTTTTTTGTTACTTTCCCATTTATAAATTTATAATTATTTATAATTAATAATAAATAAATAAATTAGATTTATTATCCATTTTAAATTTGTTGTAAAAATTATTGGGTTATTGATACTTTGAATGTAATGTTACTATTTCAAACTGGTTGGTTTGGTGTGTTTGCACTATTTAGATTTATTTAGTTGTCCTTTGTAAATCAGTTTTTCAACTGAATATGATAGACGTTAAATAAATAAATATATATGTATATAAATAAATACATAAACCCGGCGCCTCCACTAAAAAGATCGATGCACGGCGAAATACCTTATTTTTGTGTTCTTTACTAATACTACCACTTTTATTATTTATTACATATTTAATATGGGATATCCCACTTGAGAAAGTTGATGATCTAGTGACAAACAAGGTTTCAATGCAGAATGCAGGTGTTATCAACAATATTCCATGATAATGGATGCTCTTGAGTGTGTACATATCCTTGCTTAACAAACACGCACAGCTTTAGACAAATATATTTACTAGCAACAAGCCAGTGTTTACTACTCCATCTTAGCTTGTTATCTAATAAAGCTCTAGTTGCTGATTATTCCTGCCCATGCCATGTTATGAAATATTACCGTAACTAAGAAATCATTTCCCCATAATGTGAAGCACGTTACAGAAATCAAAATAATTTGTAAAACAAAACACAATAATTCGAGTGCAGTTTGTTGCCGACAGGAAGTACATTTCCCGACACAAAACGGGGAGTACAATATTACGTCATCTCGTTTCCTATTTACTTTGGGACGTCCGGTGCGCGCGCATAGGTTGGCAAAGACATAAACAAGTACGACTAAAAGTACTTAGCAATGTTGCCACACGCAGAGCGAAACACGCTAATTAAACGGACGGTGATTTATGGTAGAAACAATATGGGCCCAGCAACTAGCCTTGCGGAACTCCCATAATCATGCACAATAAGACGACAATAAGGGGGTTTGAAATAATTATTGTAAACACACCTTTGAAAGTAGTTACGCGATAAATAACGTGTATATACTTGTATGTATGTGTATTATTAGCAAACAAATTAACATTTCAGTGAGGTGTGATAGGTACTAACAAAGAAAATAGTACACAACTTTCGGATCGAAAGTTTCATATGTTTATGAATAAATAGTATATGTCCTGCATTTATTTTGTTGGTAATGAAATAAACTTTTCAATATAAATTTCAATATATATATATATATATATAATTTAGGCAGATAGAAATTAGCAGTGCAATAATAACACGTCTTGTACTAAAATTAAATATACGTCTTTACAATAATAAAACACAAAAAAGACTTGTTTTATCTTTAGCATCATAGTTGGTGAACTATTAGATTCTGGGTCTTAGCCTGGTACTGAAAACAGTTGTTATTATTCAAAATAGTGAGTGATTTCACGGATTAACAGAGAAGCCAACGAGCCAATTAAAATATCGAAAGTCCTGCACATAAACCACCTTTCTTAAGAATTAACATTTTACACTTTTAGCTCTAAGATTCTAAGAAGGTGATAAACACCAGACACTGTTGGAAAGGCTACATAATCGCATTTAAACATGTAATTTATTTACGCTTGATAGTTCACCGTGAATTCATTATGAAAAGTACTCTCGCTTGTAGTGAAATTAACTCTGCCGATTTACACGAACTAGTTAGTATAAAGATTTACGCGAGCCGCTAAGAATTAGTTACATATCATATCGTATTTAAGAGTCTGCAATACCAGTGATTTTTTCAGGATGTTTTCCTGAAGCCAGTTTTTATCGGATTGTTACCAGCTTTTGCACATAAATTATGGTCGTCTATATGAAGTATTCTATATAGGCTCGTTTTTTTAAAAACCATCACAAAAAATTATTATGAATTAAATTGGTTTTAGGATTTTGGTTCTTTGTTAAGTCATTAAAATTGGTAAATTTCGAAATTTATTTTGAGCGTAATGCGCAATGATGTTTGGTAATCTATGACTATAGAACAGTGACCATATCTTTGCTTAATAATTACGCAAAATTGCATCTCGATTGGATGACAACTGGAAGCAGAAGAAGTTCCCCAAAAAGTTTCAAATCGGTATAGTTGACTCTTAAAGCAGAATATTAAATTATAAAGCATATACACAATTAGGGAATACCCCTTTTCAAATATTCATAGATATACATAGTTTTCACCTACTAACATCATGAACAAAAATATTGTCCATTCTTTAAAAAAATGACAAATAGCCACCTAGAGTCATCTCCATCATTTACAAAAACGGATTAAACGAGACGTCATATACGAGTTAAATTGGTATGTGTAAATAGATCTCAAACGAAGAACACACAATTCTACGAACATCATGATAGAACATCAATGTTTTAAAATTGCAAAATGAAATAAATGCTCATAGAAGAAAAACAATCGATAAACTGCAGTTAACACGAAACTCACAAGTTACGTCACACTAAAATGAGGAAATATTTATTCAAATGTTCATGTTTCTAAGAAAAATCTAGAGGTATATTCTCATTGCACACATAGAATAGAATGCGAGACACCAAGGTTATGCAAAGTAGAATGCGTTTATATTTATAGACATCGAGTCTCGTAATATCGGTAGTATAAACAATAATTAAATAAAATACACCTCAGGTCACACACGCACTTCAAGGCGCCGCTTTCTTCCCATAGTGAACCTAGACGCGACCTAGCGGCAAGGTCGGTGCAACGCAATGTGTGGTGTAAGCTGCAATATGGAGATTTAGTCAAATACTGCGGGTGTTCAACACAACACCCGTATACGAAATAAAGAAGCTGATTCCACGATTGCCTATCTGTGTATATATAGTGACGACACAAGAAATAACTTGGGAAACACGATGCAATTTAGTGACTGTCACTATTACAACGTGTATTCTTGCATTCATAAATTAAACATTTATTTTTGTTTCTAAATTATATTTAAAATTACTTTTTAATATATAATTCATCGAATATATAATTATTTACTGTATGCTACGTGACTCTTCTATGTACTTCTCTACGTTATCAGTGAATGGTGACAGAAGAACAACTCGGAAGGATTTCACGTTTTTTTGACATTGATAGCAATAATTTGTAAAAATCTGCCCAGACGGACAACATAGCAATTGGAGAGTGACATTCCATTACCATTCCAAACGGTACCAAGTCAATTTTGGGTTCTGGATTCGATTTCCAGTCAGGGAATATTTTTTCAACTGTCATCAATCAGCAACTCTTAGAATAGTTTTATTTAACTCAATTTAGTTTTGAAGTTGTGTTTTCCGAACCTTTGAATAGACCTATTATTTTTCTCAAATTGTACGTACCTAAGAAAGAAGTTTGGAATCACTTATCTGAAGTAGTAAAATAACTCGTAAGTGCACAATCGGGGACATCGTAAGAGCAGTTACGTGTGTACATATCAGCCGTACGGAACATAGCGTGGCGGTGCGCGACGATATATGCGTAATTACTATCGGATATAAGCTTATACATTCACCACGTATATTAAGATTGCATGGGAGACGGGCGTATCACTCCGGTAAAACTATACACCGTGGAGAACACATAGGAAGCTTGCAGTGTTGTCCAGGAAATAATTGAAAACAAGAAAAAACAAACATATTAATCAAATGTGGGAAAAAACTGTATGAACCAGTACACAACTACGATTTTTTAAATCATTAATGAAATTAAAGTTAGATATTACTAATGTTTAAAAAACAAACAATAAGTATTGAATCCAAGAACGTCACGGCTAATTCGTTGGGATATCGTGAAAATTATCAATGTAGGAAAATAATATCATTTTTTAAAACTTGTGATGGATAGCAATAAATTTCGCAAACATAAAATGTATGTATGTATGTATGTATGTATGTATGTATGTATGTATGTATGTATGTATGTATGTATGTATGTATGTATGTATGTATGTATGATGTATGTAAGTATGTATGTATGTATGTGCGTGTGTATGTGAGTGTATTTTGAAGCAGTTGTTCTAAGCGTATTACTAAGAACATTTCTCCAACATTAAATTAAGTGTAACATTTTTTTCTCTCCCACAACTCACAACTATGCCAAGTACAAAGCTTAATACTTTTTTCATACCAAGAACATGTTCATTGTTCAGTGCATTTAGCGTAACGTGACCAGCTGCACTAACTGAATTACGACATTCCGTCCTAAACACTCACTATTCCAGTCCCGTCTGACTTATTAACTCAGTCTAATTCCACATTCCTCTTCGTAAACTCACAAAATGAGACAAATCCCTCTAAATACCGCAATCTATAACGTAAAAACACGGATTCCACCTCCGTACGAGAATAGACGGTCTCCCCACTAAGGTATTGCACATCCATCCAGCCTCTCTCGCCGCAAGGTCGATGCGCTTTTTACCACTTGTTTACTTACGGCGGTAATTAACTCCAACGCGCAGGCGCGGAGATTGGAATCGTCACGCTGTTCAGGTTCAAATTATTAAAATTAAATGATTTTAAATTATTATCTTTTGAGCTAGCGTTTCACTCCCCGCGGAGCTCGGCATTTCTATCCCAGCCTTGGTGTATATACAGGTCCCGAGAATGAGGTAAGCGCTATTTCAGTTCTGTTTGAAAGTATTGTTAGCTGGGGAGTATTCTCATTACAACAAGATTTATTACTATATAATACATTTGACGAGGCTATTGTAATAATACAATTAAATTAGTTTTCATCAGACGTTTATCGTAAATTGGGAGATCTCGACATTTGTATTTTGTATCTTTGCAAATAAATTAAAAATTCAAATTTGGAAATAATAAACGATAAAATTCTACTTTCTAAAGAACTGCACTGGAAAAATCGAAAAATTTGATTTGTATTAAATTAACCGGTAGGTATTTCAACTATCTTCCAACATTCCTATAAAATCGAGGCGCTAATAGAACGATTTTGATGTGAAATATTTCTTTAATTGTATAAAAAACGTGACAAGTCAATTAGTTAAGAGATTTCGAAGGTTATCTGAAAATTTCGTAAGGATGGGAGTAAAGGTTTGCACAGTCGAAAGAAAGCAAACAAATACACAGAAATCTTAAAAATAACAAAACACATTTTTCTCAGGAAATTAAAAAAATGAAATTGAAGTTTTTCGTACATTCGACTACGCTCATCGAAATATATGTTTACTCGAACAAGACCACGATTGCTAAATATTTATAAAGTAGCCGTACATTCCAGTCCAATAATTGTGCAACTGTGCTGTGTGACACGCTACGTTATGTCGACCACTAAGCAGTGTGTCGTAGTACGGCTGCTTGAACACACTGTACTTTAGAGATTAATAGACATTCCGTTTGGATACTAAATGAACATCTGACGATTTTTGAATGGTTTCTTCACAAAACTGTCACATATACTTATAGTCTTACGTAATTGGTTTAGTGATATTATTTTTAAGTAAATTGTTAAACTTTTTGTTATAAGTATAATAATAATCGGCATTTAATTTAGACCAATATAGTTTAAACGCATGATGTTTGATATAAAGTAGGCCTAATCACTTTAAAAACTTTATGCTTGTGATTACTAATTATATTTACGTAAAAAAACATAAAGAAATATTGTGGCAAACTTACAAAAAAGTACAACAGTGAAACACAAACACCAGCATTTTTTCGCACAACTGATATTAACCCCAATAAACTTGTAGCAATGGACTCATTACAGTGTAGATTTACACCATAATGAATTGACTCATTTTGTCCAATGCATTTCCGGGCAACACTACGTAAACATTTTAAACACTATGAAATTCACAATTATTAAATGACAATTACACGAATCTCAATCCATTGGTAAAAAGTTAAGTATGTATATATAGTAAAACATCATGTCAAACGAAGAAATACTTAACTACTTTAAATACCCATCAGCAAAGAACAATGTATTGAGATGATGATTGTTCATAACAAAATTCACTATCAGTACTCATTTAAAATTGGGCGACATAAATGTGAGTATGACTAATACATTCCAACGTAATTACAAGAGAATAATTACGATTAACCCATTAAAACTTTCACACATCGCACTGCAATGTATTGCACTGACGATTTTGTCTATAAAACTGTTCCCATTGAGGACAAATCACTTGCATAAACGATTATATAAACACGTCGATACATAACGTTACCAATTGCGAGTTTTTAACATAATTGCGTTGTGAAATAGATTGTCAACGGTTAACCTATGCAGTAGGCTAATTGGGTACGTTTCAATGGAAATAATAAAACATCTGGGCCACACAAAAATGGTGCTTTAAATTTCATATAGGTTTTTTTCAATCTGTAATCAAAAGTCTGGCTCATACAAAAACGCAACTAGTAGTCAAATTTTGGTTTTAATATTTTAAAAAAAGTTTTCATTTATTATAGGTTAGGCTTTTACAAACAGCATCTGATTTCAAGTGAGCAATTTGGTTTCGATTTCTGCATCAATTTAACAATAAATTAAAAAATAGCTTAGAAAAATAAGAAATACCAATAAGTCACTTGCCTTTGTAAAACCACTATAAAACAAATGACAAAAAGACACATTTATTTTAAATATTGAACTTCATACTCCTATTTTGAACCTTCCTTCTAAACAATTTACTAAATGATTCCGCTCGTAAAACTTCCACGCAACTTCAATCAATTAATCTTGAGATCATTGCATAAAAACGATTAATATTTTGCAAATGTGAAAGGCGTGTGGACTGTTACGATTACAGGTAAATAAACATCGCACAAGATCACGGCCAGGTCACGTCTAATCCACAACATACAGTACACATTCATACAAGAAGTACTTAATCGTAACAACTGTACAATAAAATACCTCGGATAATTGCAACTTTCTTTAATTGATTTCTTTCTTTCGGACTGCAGTGTAATGGTAGTTGTATGTGTATATAGAACGAGCTAAGGTAATGAGATATTTCTCAAATTCATTAATCAGGAAACACCCCCGTATGTGTAATTGATTTTATGTAAATTCCCCGCTGAGATGGATTTTTTAATTTCTAGATTGATTTACATAAAAGTAATGATGTAACTTGAGTATGTATGCAACTGCAACGAGGTCTATTGAGAAGACTTGTGAACAAACGGTATAGATCTGTTTAATACAAGATGTTGGCTACAGAATACAGCGTGGATACCGACAGATGTAGCTCATGCGTGACGCGAAAGACCGGGGGTCACCGCTTCGATTCTCGCTCGCGGTAATCCACGATGGGAGGTTTTCTGAAGTTTCTTACATATTAATGCGAATGCTGAGATTAGAATCCGAATTCTTCTTGCCGGGCGGGCGACTTACTGAGAATGTGCATCAAATGCACTACACTCACATGGCTAAACCTCATCATCATTACCATAAACTTAACTTTTTATATTAACAGTCACTTTTTAAATGAAATTTACGTCATTCTATTTAAAAAAAATCGTCGTTCCTATAGTTCCTGAAGGCCAATTCCTGATCGAGTTTACTCGCGATGCTAACGGGACGAGACGAGCCGTTTCACAACTGATTTCGTTCTAAAAAGCTTATTTTAAATCATTATTACAATCATAACATCTATAATAATGTTTATAACGTAATATTATTTACAATTACAACACTAACACAGGATAAACTATTTAAAATGAGTACCGTTTGCACCGCGAGGAATCTGAGGATAAGCCCATCTGGTACCTACCCTGCAACTACCAACAAACAAACCTTACCCGGGGTTGTATAGACTCTCTTCTTAACAGGTCAAGGTCGTGACTTAACACTGACCTATTGCCTTACTGTCTGAGATCTTGCAACAATGAGTTGACAAGCCTCGTTGTTACCGGTGCAGAACGCACACATTAAAGCGGCGAAAAGATAACTGCAAACAAGTGTTTGTTGTTGCAGAGGGAGAAACTGTCATCTTGATGCATAGCTTGATAAATTACGCAACTCTTTTGTTTGTTAACTGTGGGTAGTACGTTTAACAATATAATTTCATAAACAA